>JAJMLV010000228.1:18776566-18797127 GCA_027123465.1 Erythroxylum coca | reverse complement strand
TCCTAACTCCTTTTGTTTTTCTAACAAAGCAAGAAGAAAAGATGAAGAAGATTACCTTAGCTTAGCCAAATCCTCTTTCTTCTTCTTCTTTCCACGTTTTTCTCTCTTCTTTCCTAAATTCCACGATTTTTTTCTCTTCTTCTAACACTCACGCAGACTTCTCTTCTTTTTATTCTTTCTCATTTATTCAAGACCACATTTTGATCTTGTTCTTCTAATTTTACCCCTCCTCGTAACCTAATGCCTATTTACTCCTTAGTCCATTAATACCATACTATACTCCAATTTAGTTCTAACATTTCCATTCTAATTTCTAATTGCTACTTATGCTCACTAACTTAATGACTCAATTCTAAAAATAAATAAATAAATAATAAAAAATTGGGGTCCAACATTTATAGCCTTGAGCTTTTGTAGACAAATAAATTGATTTGTATCAAAGACCTCAAACTCTACTCCATTGGAAATCGCTTCTTGAAAGCCCTCCATATTAGTAAGAAAATTATTAAATCTGAAGGGATGTTCAACACTAATATTTCTGAAATGATTATCCACCATGATAGGGGTATGATTAGAAATTTTGGATTAAAAAATGGCTATAATTTATGAGAAAACTGTTAATCAATCCATATTCACTAAGGTCCTATCTAGCTTTTTGTCAATGAACCATTTAGAGCTTTGTTTATTACTCCATGTAAACCTAAGACCTTCATATTTTAGATTAGAAAGTTCCATATCTTTAATGCAATCAAGGAGATCCATGTTGTAGTTTAGCAAATTACAATGCCCCTCAACCTCTGATGATCTATAAAGAACGATATTGAAATCACCACTGGTAATCCATAGTCCTCTAATCGATGTTTTTAATCTTCTCAGTTAGCTCCATAAACCAGATCTTTTGAAAGCTGTATTAAACCTTAAACAAATTTAGCCAAAACTTTAGAATTCTCCTTTTTGAAAGATAGATTTGTGTGGATAAACTGCTTACTAACTTCCAATGATTCTGCCTCCATTAGTTCCCCATCATAAACAATAATGATTCTTCTATACCCATGACATTGGTGATTTGTTATTATCCTCCATTTACTACCAAAGCAACTCAATTTATTCAAATTCTCTAATCTAATTTAGGTTTTCCATAAACAAAATAACATAGGCTTCTCATGTTGCTATCATCCATACCGTTTATGTGAAGAATAACTAAGCAAATTGATGCCAATTATTAATGAAAGATGCCTCAAACATTCAAAGTAGGGAAATATAAGGTCTATCTAATCTAGTGGCTTGCCTATCTTAGATACCATTCAACTACAAAATTAAAATATAAAAAAGATTATTCGCACTCAGTAAAATGTTATACTATAGTCTTAAGGCCCAAAATTCCATTTCAATTTTCCACTATATCAAGTACATGGAACTACTATTTCATCTTGTAAACCAATTTGAAGTTAATAACAGGTATGCTTTCCAACATTAAGCCAATAAATTTAATGTCATGATCTTTCCTTTATGGCGTTTCCTATCATAGGATAAACATCAATCACATCTGTAGTTATCAATAACTTTTAGTGAGTGAGTTATTTTGTGATTATCAATTGGTTATTAGTTTTTTACTTGAAGTGTTCTTTGTTGTACTTATATATATATAATACAAAGTCATATTTGATCACTCCGTCATTTCCTAAGCTGGTATCAAAGCTGTTAATCATAGCTAATTCTCTGGCTACACCTTCGTCTTTTTCTTCTTCTTCCTCTCAATCTTCTACTTCTATATTTATAACTTCTCCAACACTTCAAAATCCCTTTTTTTTCCAACAACTATTACATAACTCAATCAAACCTTTTGTATCAAACTTAACTCTTAAGAATTATATTCCTTAGAAATTACAATTTGCTCTATTATTAAATTTCTATTATCTTCATGAAATACTTAATACAATTGAAGCTACACCACTAAAAGAGCATGTTAGCCCTTTGGCTAATCAACCTGAAATTAATCCATCATATATTTCTTAGTTTAACAAAGATCAACTCTTGTTTCATTTAACTAAAGAGATATATCCTCATTTAATTAATTGTTGGGCAACATTAGTATCTGCCCTTGTTCAACAATAACTTGAAGTAGTGTCCTTTAATGATCTATACAATTAGTTGGTTGCTTATGAAATACTTCTTAAAGCACATTAAATATAATTGTTCACTATCAATATAGCATAAAAGGCAAATTTCGCAATTCCAACTGATCATCCTGTATCTCACAACAAAAATGGAAAATATGGACGAGGTCATGGTAAATTAGTAATGAAGGACGATGTGGATAAGGAATTTATTCCTACCAAAGTCAGCAATAATCCTCTGTTACGTGACAGATCTATGGCTATACAAATCATTATATTCTTAATTGTTGGCACAGGTTTAATGTTAATTTTATTCCACAACAGAGTCATTTAAATGCAAGAAGCTATGATAATCCACGACCTCAGGGAAATCTTGCTCTCCTTCCAACACCATTTGATAAGAAGAACTACAATTCCACGGTAGGTCAACCTTGACATCCTGAAACAGGAGTAATTCATCATATTACAACAATATGACATCTTTAAATATTGCCAATGAGTATAAGGCTAAGGAAAAATTAACTGTTGGTAATGGTACGGGGTTATATATTTCTCATGTTGGTTTCACTTCCATTTTTTCTACTTCAAAAGAATTTTTCTTGAACAATATTTTCCATGTTCTTAATGTTACTAAGTCATTATTATTTGGGCAAAATTTTTATTGTGATAATAATTGCTTCTTTAAATTCCATCCTAACCATTTTCTTGAGAAATATCATATTACCAAGGATATGATGCTACAAGGAATAAATGAGTTGTGGCTTTATAACAAACTAAGTGCTAGTCTATAACAACAAACTAATTTGAATGTTACATCTTTTTTAGTTAAATTAGATGATTAGCATGATCGTCTTGGATATCCAAATTATCTATTCCTTAGATTCTTTGGGTGTGTCATTTATCTTTTACTTCATCCCTATAATAAAAATATGTTTTCTTTTCATTTAAACCAATATATTTTCATGGGTTACTCTACTATTAATCATGGTTATCATTGTCTTGAAGGATAAAAGAAAATTTTATTATGCTAGACATGTATAATTTGATGAGAATGTTTTTCCTTTTAAATAAATTATGAGATCTCAACCAAATCATCATATCCAATCCAATGATAAGACTTCTTTTTTTCTTCAAATTACTTCTCCACTACACAACTAATTGTTCGTACAATATCTTCAAGTAATTTTAATCATTTTACAAATCCTATCTCACCAATCCCTAACAATCTTCTACCAACATCATATCCTCTTTCTTATCCTACTTCTAATGCTCAACCACATCCACATGTAACCACTCTATGCAACTTCATCCCCCCATATTATCTAGATGTGCTACCTTACATCTTTTACAAAAATCCAATCCATTTGCTTTCATTACTAATGAACCTTCCTCCTTTACTAATATACATAAGAAATAGAACTTGCGTGAAGTTGTGGAACTTGAAATCTATGTATTGTAGAGAAATAATATATGGGACCTTATCCCACATCCATGTACAAATATTGTTGGCAATCATTGGGTTTGTAAAATTAAAAGAAAAGCATATGCTACCATTGAAAGATTAAAATCTAGGTTAGTGGCCAATGGGTGCATAAAAGAACATGGTCTAGGCTTTATTGAGACATTTAGTCATATTGTTATAATAATGTTAGTTTATTTATTTCTATTTCTAGAGGATGACTATATGTCAACTTAATGTTATTAATGCATTTCTTTTTACATGGCCATCTACAGAAAATAACATATATGGGCCAACCTCAAGGATTTGTTGATAGCATTCATCTGAGCAAAATGAACAGATCTTTATACAGACTCAAGCAAGCATCAAGAGCATGGATCCAACAATTGAGAAATTACCTTATTAGTATTGGTTTTGTTGGTTCTCATGCAGATCTATCTTTATTCATACATAATTGCACTTGTTTTTTTATTGGTCTATGTTGATTCTCTGGTGGTTACCAAAAGTAATACAACTGTGGTTAACTTCATTATTGCTTTGCTCTTTAAAGAATTCTCTTTATGTGATTTAGGGCAACTACACTATTTTCTTATAATAGAAGTGATACCACACTCTACTGGTATTTTCTTATCTCAAAAATCTTATATCTCAAACATTTTAACAAAGGTTGTGATGACTAATTGAAAGTGGTGTTCCACTCTCATGGCAAGTAGATTTGTACTTACAAAGGAAAAAAGAACTCCATTGTTGAATAAGAAAGCTACTTAACTTAGACAATTTTGTAGCAGTCTTTAATATGTCACTTTAACAAGGCTAAGCATACCCTTTATGGTGAATACACTTTGCGAATTCATACATAAACTTAAAAATGTTTTAAACTATTAAAAAGGTAAAATGTTTCATAATCTCTTTATCACTAACTGTTATATGGATAAGTTAGTTACCTTTAGTGATGTTGAATGGGTTGATTGTTCTGATGATCGCAAATTAATCGGTGGTTATTTTATTTTTCTTAGCAAAAATTTACTTTCTTAAAATTCAAGAAAACAATAGACAGTTGTAATATTTTCTACAGAGTCTGAGTTCAAAGACGTAACACTTGTTTATATTTAACTTAAATAATTGACGCAGTTGTTATATGATTTAGGAGTTCACTTTTATTGTCTACCTTATATTTGGTATGACAATGTTAAAGTCGCTTTGTTATTAATAAATATTGTGTTTCATGTAAGGACTGGCCATATCAAAATTGACTTTCATTTTGTTTTCTATCTTAATTGTCAATAAGGACCTTACAGTTGGTATCATTTCTTCTTTAGAACAGCTAGTTAATACACTAAGTCATTGCCTTAACTTTAGTTTCATCATTTTGTCAGCAAGCTTTGGCTATAGTCCCCTTGACCAACATCTTGTGAGGTTGTGTTAGAGGAAAAATATTAATCACATCTTTAGTTATCGATAGCTTTTAGTTAGTTAGTTATTTTGTGATTATCAGTTGGTTATTAGTTTGTTAGTTAAAATGTTATTCGTTTTATTTGTATGTATGTATATATGTATGTATTTGTGTGTGTGTGTGTGTGTGTGTGTATACATACTTAAATAGTAATACAGAGTCATATATAATCATTCCTTTATTTTTCTAGTTTTTTAAAGTATACTTTTGATATTATGCTTGACTTTTAGTAGTGCGAGCACTAAAAGTTGTTAATTACAGTAACAATTACAAAAAGCAAAAACTAGAGAATTTACTAAGATAGCTAAGGTTAGATATTATTGTCTAATTGCCCTCTCACAGGACCTTCATTGATAGGCAAACAAGCTAACCTTAGAAATCAGACAACATGTTCTGCAAACATTATTGCTCTTTAATAGGCTAAGGGTGCCATATTTACGTTTAGTAGTACTTTTTGCTTTAATATAACATTTTTAACCAAAATTTAGTTTTTCATCAAAAAAAGAAGAATCCTAACATTTTTGTGTTGATTATAGAGCCCTTAGCTCGCGTATTAGAAATGATAAGCTTTAAATTTCATTGATGGAAGAGCTATTTAAAAAATTGCATGTGACAAACTATTTTCCAAAATTAGATTTTTGAGCTACATACCATCAAATATGAGTGTATAACGGTGACATTCACAAGATAATCTTTAGAATATGCAAAATGTTTAAAACATATGAGGGAAATTAAGAATCCTTAGTAATGCTCTTTGGTTGTACGAATGATTCAATAACATATCAAAGCCTTATGAATTCTATCTTTAAACCTTATTTAGGATTTTTAGGTCTATTTTATATATTGGTGTATAGTAAAACATTCAATTAACATATGAAGCATATAAAAAAGTGTTGCAAATTATAAGAACACAAAAACTATTATAAAGCTCTCAAAACGGTTTTTTTAGGCACTACAAGTTGAATACCTCAAACACACTATTAGCATACAAGGTATGGCTACAAATCTAAAGAAGATTAAAGTAGTGGAGAATGCATAATGCCTAATGGTTAATACCCTTAAGCAATTTAGGTGTTTCTTAGGCACTTGTGGGTATTACCATATATTTATTAAGGGTTATAGTCAACTAAGCAAGCTACTCACATCTTTCCTAAAATAATATGCATTTGGTTGGGGTTTAGGCGATAACAATCTTTCATTCATTGAAAGATTCCTTGCCATCTATTCCAGCATTGACGTTTCTAAATTTTCCAAGACTTTTGCACTTGAAGCAGACATCAACGAGGAAGGCATAGGTTTTGTGTTGATACATGAAGGATATCCCTTCGTATATATGAGTAATGTAGTATCAATTTAATATCTCCATCTATTGGCTATGAGGAGTTCCTTAGGTTGGTGATGCATATTAAGCATCGATAACGCTATTGATAATCTATAGTTCTCTTGTTCAAACCAATCATTAAAGTTTATTATATTTGTTAGACTAGAAAATTATAATGTTATTTTAACAAAATTAGTTATCTAAATTGATTGGCTTTGATTATGATATCAAATATAAAATAAGGCACTTATAGCTCAGTTGTTGATTCTCTATCGAGAATGGAAATTATTAAGTTCTTCATCTTAACACTATCGTGTGAATAGAAATTTATTAGAAGATGTTAAGGATAGCTGAAAGGGTGACAACAACAATAACAACAATTCAATAGAAGTCTCGTTGAATACAAGGTCTAGTGAGGTTCAAATTATACAATCTTACACTAACTAGTAAAGAGCTTATTTTTTATAGACTCATAGTGTATATATATATATAACTACGTGAAAATAAAATATAAACAATAAGTAATACAATAAATACATAATAAGGTAAAGAATAAAAAGGATAAAATAAGTAAATAAATACATAAACAAAAAAGAAAAAAGTAAGTAAATAAAACAAACGCATCATTACAAGAAAATATTTAGGGTAAGTACGAAATTGCTTAGACTAAATACTAAGGGGGAAGCATTACACTTCAAAAGATTAGGCTAAAAATAAGACATAAGTCTCGAAGGAAAAAGTTTAAAAGACCTATGAAAAAGACAATGGCCTCTCTATGCTAGATTTTTTACATATATCCTAGTAAGGTAAAGTTTTATATTGAGGGTCACGTACTTGGTAAGTTCCACCATAGCCATATTAGTCTTGCTCACCTTTCCTCAGTTCTTTTTAGGCTTTCCTTTTTTCCTCTTACAGTCCCTAATTATAATTCTCTCGCATCTTCTTATTAAAGCGTCAGGATGTCTCCTTTTAACATATTTGAACTACCTAAGTCTTGTCTCTTTTAATTTTTTATTAATATTAGTCACCTTTAATTTATCTCTTACCAATACATTCTAGACCTTATCTCTTCTAGTAAGATTATATATTCAATGAAGCATCTTCATCTCTACCACCATTAATTTATGACTATAAACCTATTTGATGGGCTAATATTCTCTCACATCGGCTCAATCGCTACACGATAAAATTTACCTTTGAGCTTGAATGGTATCTTCTTATCACATAAAAATCTTGATAAACTTCTCCATTTAAGCAATCTTGATCTACTACGATGAACAATGTCCTCATCAATCTCTCTACTACTTTGGATCATAGAACATAGATACTTAATATTACTCTTTCTGTGGTATAAATTTTAAAATAATCTTTATCTTCATATTGGAAGCCATTCTATAGCCCTAAAAGTTGAACTATAAGTACTCAATCTTAGTCTTGCTTAATTTAAAACCTTTTGACTCTAATGTATCCCTTTAAAGTTCTAGCTTGACATTGACACCCTTTTTTGTCTCTTCCATTAAAACAATGTCAACAGTAAACAACATACATCAAGGTATCTCCCCTTAGATATTCTTAGTGAGCACATCCATCACTACTATAAATAAAAAGGAACTCAATGAGAAGTCTTATTATAGCCCAATATTGATAAAAAAATGATCTATATCTCCTCCTATCATTCTTACCTTAGTCTTTACATCTCCATACATACCCTTAATAACTAGAATATAGGTTGCAGGAACTCCCTTACTTTCTAAACACCTCCACATGATTTTCCTAGGTACCTTGTCATAAGCCTCCTTTAAGTCAACAAAAATCATGTGTAGGTTATGTTGTCTTTTCCGGTAGTATTCCATTAATCTTTTAAGGACATGTAAAGCATTTATCGTGGACCTTCCTAGCATGAATCCAAATTGGTTTTCCATCTTCCTTACTCTCATCTCAATCACCTTCTCCCAAAACTTCATGGTGTGACTAAGTAGTTTGATGCCTCTATAGTTATAACTTTAGATGTCCCCTTTATTCTTATATATAGAAATTAGCATACTATGTCTCCACTCATTTGACATTTAGTGAACTTAAGGATCACATTAAAAAGCTTGGCTAGCTTACCTAGGCTCTTCCACAACTCTACGGGTATCTCATCAGGCCCTATTGCCCATCTATTCTTTATCTCCATCAATGCTCTTCTAACTTTTTCCCTTGCTATCTACCGACAACAAGTTACAATACCTCTGAGACGGGCTAAGATCAACTAAAGAGATATTATCTTCTACACCTTCATTGAAAAGGTGATAGAAGTATCTTTACCATCTTCTTTGATGTCATTTTAGCCACGAGCACCTCTTTGCTTCATCTTTTATACAACAGACTTAGTCTAAGTCTCTCGCTTTCTATTTCTGAACTCTTTCCAACTTAAAAAGATCCTTTTCTCTATCTTTAGTTTCCAATCATTAGTATAATTTTGTGTAAGCTCCACTTTTAGCTTTTAGCTTTTGAGACTATCTTCTTTCCCGCTTCCTTTGCCAGTTTGTAACTTTTTCTATTAACTAACCTCTCTACCTCTGTGGTGCTATTCAATATAGCTTTATAGGCAACCTTCTTGATCTTAATATTTTGTTGCATATCTTCATTCTACCACTAAGACTTTATCTTACTTCCCTTAGGCCCTTTAGAACACCGAAGATCTCTTTGCTACTTTCCTTAAAATAGTTACTAATCTCTCCTACATTTGGTTAGCATCTCCTTCTAATTTCTATCCTTCCCCATATAATATTCCATCCCTAAGTTATTCCACCATATCCCTTTTCAATTCCATCATCTAACTCTGGTACAACTCCTAGGACTTCTCTTCTTCTTCTAATTGTTAATTATAAGATCCATAACTAACAATTTATGTTGAGTTGACAAGCAAGTGTTAGGTACTACCTTGCAATCCTTGCAACTAGGTTGATTGCTTTGCCTTATGAGAAACTATTCAATTTGAATTTTCGTAGTTCTACCCTTAAAATTCACCAAGTGTTCCTCATTTTTCTTGGAAAATGAGTTGGTGATCACTAACTCAAATCATCATCATCATCATCATCACCCAGTCTGAAATCCCACATTGAAGCAGGATCTGGGGAGGTCCGATAGTTCACAGCCTTACCCCTACATCACTAACTCAAATGCTACCGTAAAATCTAAAAAAACAATCTCACTATCATTCCAATCAACATTCCTAAAACTCCTATGAATTTATGCCCGTCTGAGGTTGCCCCTATATAACTATTAAAATCTCCTCCTAAAATAGCTCTCTTATCAGAAAACATCTGTTGAATCATCTCATCTAGTTCGTCCTAAAATTGATAGTTAAGTTGTTTGCACAATCTTACTTGGGGTGCACAAGCATACATCTCATTGAAAACAATATCTTTCACCACAATATGTAAGGCCATAATCATATTGTTAGTCCTCTTTATCCCTACAACATAATGTATGAGTTTTTTGACAACTAAAATACCTCTTCCATTCCGTTGCCTCGAACACCCTGAATATCAAAGTTTAAACTCATTAATCTTTTCACTTTAGCCCCTATCCACTTTGTCTCCTAGATGCATGTTATATAAAATGTGTTAGTGACATGCTTACAAAAGGGTATTGATCCAAATTCAACTCACACTTAGTCTAATATTGTTTTGCAATGGAAAGGGCGTATAATGGTGGACAACTTACTGGTCTTAGAAACTTGAGTAATTTCATTATATCACGCTACAGTAATGGGAGGCCATTTGAGGTTTATAGGTACGAATAAAAAAGGGTTTTAAAATAATTTTTCTACTAATTAAACGTAAGACTACGTACTACTAAACTTTCCCGAGTCCTGCATTTCAATGTAATTTTTGACTAGGTTGTTGATATTGTAGGTAAGTATAAAAAAGGTTCAAGTGCACTTCTAGCCAAAAATGCAACATTATGCCTAAAAATTTATCTAATGCTCTGAAGTCTGCCATCGTAATAAAAATGAGGCGATTGATTTACCAGGGCTATTGCAACTTTTATTAGTACCAAATGATGGTCTACTGAAATCGAATGTTGGATTTAGTCCAACGTGTGGGCACATGTATATATAAATTAATTGTATATTATGAGTTATCATAAGGTTAAGCCCAATTAAAGTGATCTATTAAGGTTGAATGCTTTGGGCTATGACATCTTAAAAAGTATGAGCTTTAACGAGTAAAAGACCCAATAGTTTGATTTCTATTTTATAATGGGTCAAAATAGAAATAAGAAACACTATAAAAAGAATTAGAGTTATGGTCATCAAGTTAGATGTGTGATTATCTTTTCTGATATCTCATAAGTTAGAAAAGTGAAGGTTCTTAAGAAAAAACATGAAAGACAAATAATCACAAGACTCCATAATCACATTGTTCTCATAGACTTGAGGATGCTTCCGCAATAGATCTAAATATTCTTGACAATTTGACATAATTATTTATATGATTGGTGATGATTTTTACCTTAAGAAATTTCTTTTAACTCTATCATCGAATGGGTATTTTATTAACTTATATGTTGATCAATTGAGCGAATATGCTCAGTTCATACATTTGAGTCACCTCTATTCCAATATTAAGGTTGCCAGAGCTTTTATGATTAAGCGTATCAATTACATGATATGCCAGAAACAATAACTAGTGATCGTGATACCATTTATCAATAAATGTTGGCAAGAATTGTTTGGTATGCAAAGGATGTCCTTACACTTGTCCACAACATTTTATCCCTAAATGAATAGGTACACAAAAGTGTTTTTAAGTTATTTTCAATTAGATGGCTTGTGAGTATCCTTCTCAATGGAGCCACTGGCAGAATCATTCTACCATTTTCATGACACCATTCAAAGCTATATACGGTATGCATCTCCTTTACATGTTCCGTATTTAGCCGATGACTCCAAAGTCTATTATGTTGATTAAGTTATGAAAAATCGCCAGACTATTTTATGTTCACTGCAATATCATATGCACGAAACAATTGGCAAATAAGCATCACACTGAGCACATGGTTATAGTCAGGAATTGGGTCTCTGTCAAGCTTCGTTCGTATTGTCAAATCAATAGTGTGCAGTAGTGACGCTCAGAAACTCTCCATCGCATTTGGTCCTTTTCAGTGAAAACGAGCAAGGCTGCTTACCGTGTAAGGTTAATTGGACGATGTATGGATTCACCCCACATCACACCTTTCCGAATTGAGGAAGCATTTGTGTCAGCACCAGCCTTTCAACTTCAGTTTAAATTTCAATCCTCACCAGATCGTCTGTTGGTTAACGGCTGCAAATTTGGAGGGCAAATTGATGTCAACAATTTGACGTATATAATCTACATGCTTTGCAACCTTAAGCTATGAACTCATTGCCGTGACGTTTATCTTCATGCCCCTTTTCGAAGCATACTTTGATATTAAACTCGACTCTTACAATGGGAGTGCGAGCACTAAAAATGTTGATGGCAGTAACAATTATACAGAGACAAACACTAGAGACTCCTACATCCTACCGGCTAGGATAGTTTTGAGGCTGAATACTTTTATTGTCACAGGTCACTCCCGTGGTATGCAAACAGGCTTCACTCCGAAATCAGAGGGCGTGTACCTCGCGTTCATTTCCGATGAGACCAACACACCTTGAAACAATGCTATTGCTCTTCAACAGGCTACGGGTTCCGCACTTGGGTTTAGTAGTACTGTTTTGCTTTGCTATAGCATTTTTCTGTGCAGACTGCAGATCTTCAATTGCCTGTGATTCTGCGGTGTTCAGTCTGGATGCACGAGATAGAGACACTGCATTTCGCTTTACATCATTCTCAGTTTCATCTAATGTGCAGACTCTCTCCCTGTGAATATGGATAGGCAGAATGAATTGGAAAAGGTGTGTGTACTTGAGGAGATCAAAAGAAACAAATGAAGATTTCTCCAGGCCATTACCTAGGTAACGAGGTGGCATGCTTCCTCTGGAAAGGACTATTTCTTTCACTTTTCCCATCAACTTCCTCAAGATGAGCAAACTGTTCCTTAAATCGGTCAATACCACTGAAAGAGATTATTCGAGCAAAGTTATCCACAAGAAATAAGAGAAAATAAAACAACAAGATAGTAGGCAGGCACTCAACTAATGCAATCAACTTTAAATTGTAACAATCATTCTTGAAACACTAAGATATGAATAATCAAAAATTGATGCTAGCCAGGGATTGCAAAACGAATTCTCTTTGAAACAATAATTTGCCATATGGAAACACTATACACACGCTAAAATTACTTAGGGATAGTAATGGACCAACTCGGCCCAAGCCTGCTCAAGCTACACTCTACAATGTCATTTTGGTATACCTAACCAAAACAACATTGTTTTGGTCTACAGGTTTAGATATACCAAAACGACGTCAGCATGGCAATGTGGGTCAGGCCTCTCATGTTGGCCCCCTAGGCCTGACCCCAGCCTGAAGTCCGATCAACTTGAACCTTGCCCGTTAACTTTAGGTCGACCAAGCTGGGCCAATATTGTCAAGCCTATTCTGACCTCTTCAAGAATAATCATCATAAAAAATTGGCAGGTTTTGTTACTTTGACAGGAAATTTGATTTCTATAACCTTCTTCCAATAGTCATGATTCGATCAAGGTGGGAAGGCAAAAATCCAATTGACCACAGTCAAAAACGGAAAGGAGATTGGAACAACAAAAATAGATTAAAATGAACTTCCCACCATCGTGACCTTCTCAAAGATGGAAGTATAAGACGACCTACTGCATTTCAAAGAAGGAAATTCAATCCAATTGAACAGTACTAACTGTGTTCTAACATCCACAGCCAATCAAGTGATTCTTTCATGATTCTCCCTTCCCCAGTTTCACTAACAGCCAAAAAATTTTAACAGCTATTTTGATCAAAGACTGACCTTGGATACATAAAGTGAGTCTGGTCAGTGCCCTGGAGGTACTCTTTCAGCATATCAGGATGATACTCCAAAATCTGTATGCTTCAACTATTAGAATAGAAAGGGCCAGGGGGCACCACCAATTCGAGCATAAACTATTACACACTGTTTACTTACCTCTCTGTAAATCAGCTCTCGTACATCATCTCTAGTTAACTTCCTTCTCTCAAATTCAAACTCGAATTTTGAAATAGGCTGCCTTGATGGTTCATTTTCCTTATTCGCCAGACCATCAAAATATGGATCAGCCAATGCCTGGAGAAAGAACAGATGCCAGTGTTAAGAAGGAATAGTTGATGCATTTCAAATTATTCAATATGATCTTATTGGAAAAGCTATAAATTTTAAACTATCGGTTCTACTAAATCTTATCTCTTCTGGGGATGGCCGATCTTTAGGATCAAATGCCAGTAACTGCTCAAGTAAACGCAGAGCCAATGGGTCAGCATCTGGAATTCGTTTAATCAATGGAATTCGTTTCTTCTTCCGCATGCTACTCAGGTACTTTCTTGCCTTTTCATTCCCAATCTGCAAGCCAAAAACAGAATCAAATGGTTGAGAAATGAGAGCATAACTGTGGAGACTACCAAATCAAGTCATGAACAATGGCACTGATTTTCCTCAGTGGCCAAACAAAAGAAGGTGATAATGTAACAAACCCGTGCAATGGTTTCAGGAGAAGGGGTGCCAAGCAAATCAGTTATCAGGTCTAATTGATGCACCACATTTTTTCCAGGAAACAACGGTCTTCCCATCAGTAACTCTGCAAATATACATCCTATGCTCCAAATATCAATGGCAGGAGTGTACTGCAGAAGAATAAAAACAATGACCAAAAAATTAAGTTACGTCCAGATCCGAAATCAGGTTAAACTCATTGATGAAGAAATTAAGCTCTGTTCACTGTTAATTAATACTGAAAGGAATCGCTAACTAAAGACAGAAAAATGCCCACTACATCTTTTGAGCTAATGCATGTGTCTGAAACAACAGGTACTGCAGCTTCTCCAAATACTTAGTGACTTTGAATGCTTAGGATGAGCATGAGCTAAATAAATATTTTGAAAAGGAAATGAATCGATGTTCATCTGAAAGATCATTTCACTGACATTGTGGCATAACTAGAACAATAAGCAATCTACCACTCCCCCAAAAATAGCAATAATCACCGGTATATCTGAAAGTGTGTAACCACATGCGCATCAGCTCTTTGTGGCATAATGTGAATGCGTCAGCAGTAGCACTGGGGCAGAATATATCCCAGTTCCACAATGTAAAGAATATATGCCAGCCACAATCATTAAACAAGAGAGGGGAGTGAAGTAGTGATAAGAATGGAGAAATAAGGATAAGAATGGAGAAATAAGGTTAAAGAGAAAAAAAGGCAAGGGTATGAGGAGGAAAGAAACAAACAAATGCAAGAATTTATCTATAATATATCTTTAGACAGTCCACAAATTCATGAAAGTGACTGGGCAATTTATGCCTTGTGTCAAGTATAACAGTTAGAACGGCCAACACAAGCCATAACGGTCAACACATGCCATAAGTGAAACCTTGAATTGATGTTAATGCTGCAAAGGAACCATTATAAGCAACGAAATTTTCATTAGATATACATATGCCAAAAAGGACAAATTAAAAAAAGGGTATGCAGAACTAAATTTTCTTATGTTTGCAGAAGCAACCATATTTAAGTGAACAAGTGATGCAGGGCAATATATGACTAAATTGATTTATTAAACCTATGTTTCTTTCCTAATTTGAACTTGCTGCCCTAACCTCTGCCTCTGCCTACATCAATTAGACGTGTATGACGCACTTGTCCGGTTAAAGGTTTCAGAAACAGCCTTGAATCGATAGCTAGTAGGGTGAAGGTAATGAGCGGAACCGATAAAGAAAAGGACAACAAGAAGAAGACTGTTACTCCAGGTTAATAAAGTAAGCAGAAAGTTTAAGAAATTCGTGAGGAATTCTTTTGTTTGACAAATCCAATAGCAGAAGACCACTGATGCTTTCTTAATTAAGCAGTCCAAGGTAAGTCTACTGGAAGTGTTCAGGTAATGTCATACAGCCCATAACAAATCACCAGCGAATGGGTCAATTTCCATTAACCACATACAAAGAAGCATGAAGCTTGGATCGACGACAAGTTTATTAAGGCCGGCAATCAAATTGGCATATTTAATGGATTTTTTTACCAAGTTACAGGAACCAGATGGAAACAGGTCAGCAAGTGAATGATCAAGAAATGGGTATCGCATTTGGTCTTTTACACAGTTCAGTCAGTTTATTTCCACAGTTATTGCAGAAGTAGGTATGGAGTTTCTATCTTTCAATTCTCAAGCAGAGCATCCAACCATACAAAACAAGATTGATAAAGAGAAGAAAACGTGAGCCCATATGCACTAAATAAGAAAACACAATCCTAAAGGAAAAAGGTTAAGATGAAAGAAATTCAAACAATTAAAGAGTTATAAGCAAGTTATATAAAGTGGCTACCAAAAGCAGAACAGATGATCAATTTCACAGGGGAAAATCAAAAGGAACTTGTATACACGTGCCTCGGAGGAAAAAGAACCACAGAGTTCAGGTGCACGGTACCATCGAGTTGCCACATAATCCTGGACAATGATGGCGTTAGTCAGCAAATGGTAAGATCTCATTTCGTATAATTTAAACAATAATCAATTTCATAAAACAACCGGAGAAATACAAGCTACGCTGCACCACGAAGACACATACCGTCCAAAAAATAGCAGAAGGGGCATTACTAAATGATACACGGGCAAGCCCAAAATCACATAGTTTCAGTTTGCAGTCAGCGTTAGCAAGAATATTTTTTGGCTTCAAATCACGATGAAAGACATTAGCTGCAGGGAAGTGAAGAAACACACAAATAAAACCAAGCGTCAGCCCCATTTTTAACATAAAGCTAAGAGAATTCTCACTTCCAAATCAATGCTGCATTTAAATACTCACAAACTCTGTTAAAGCTCAAAGAGGTCTAACCTGAATGGATATACTTCAAACCGCGAAGAAGCTGGTAGAGGAAAAACTGATGGTGTTCAGGACTGAGATCATCATTCAACTTAATCACTTGATGAAGGTCAGATTCCATCAACTCAAAAACAACATATAAATCTTTAAACTCTCTGGGAGATGGAGGAAGCATTATGTGTTTGATTTCGACAATATCAGGGTGTCTTAAAAGCCTAAGTAACTTAATCTCACGCAGAATACGTGTTGCATCTGAGACATGTTCAAAGATGTTGTCCATCTTCTTAATGGCAACCCTCTCACCAGTGTGAGTGTCGACGGCGGACGCAACCACTCCATAGCTTCCCTTCCCAACTACTTCTTGTATCTCGTACTGGCTCGCCTCCCCATACTCGGTAAAAAACTCCTTGCCAAGCATGGCCTGCAAAAATAAACAAAGCCCAAAAGGAATAAAGAAAAACAAAATATTCTAACCTGAAAATTTAGCAAAAAGCCATGAGAATATAAACAAAAATCAATCTTTAATCAAAGGATCCAAAACCCATAAAGAAAAAGAAAAGAAAAAAAGGTCTATCCCACATAACGCAAGTAATCTCAAGTAACAGAGAGGAGGGAACCAAAGAAAACCTTATTGTTTGGGAGTAAACAACAAGACGAAAAAGCTCGACAATGGGGGAGGTGCCGAGGAAAGCCACCAAGAAATTAAGCATAAATAAAGATGCACAAAATTCCTGGTTTAATTGAAACCATTTAAGGTTCATGTGGGCATGGGTGTGGGAGCATTTGTGGTTTATATAGAAGACGGAAGCGGACACGAGATCTTGAAGGTGTCAACTGGGATGTGGTCTGAAACGGACAACAGTAACAAGACTATTATATGACATGTCGTAGTCTTCTACAGTGCTTGGATACATCATACATCAGAATAAAAAACTTAATAAAATAAGGAAGTCAGTCAGAGGCATTTGATATTGACGAGACTATTCCTCGAAAGGGATAAGGTTGGATTGGGGAGGCTGATGTTGAATGCAGGGTAATAAAAAAAGCAGAGTGGATGTGTGGTTCAAACGAAAACTAACTTTTCATTTATCTCCTAAAAATGCATACTCTTGTCTTATCCCCCTATATTCACGGAGCTTTTATTATATAAAAAAGAAAAGAGAATGGCAGATACAAGGTTCCCTGTGAATGAGCCTCTTCGGTTTTCATGAACCAGATGGATAGACAGAGACACAGACCGTGACTTTACTCTGTTTCCATGCGAAGATGATAGCTCATAGCATGGATATGGTGACGATGGTCAGTGTATTTATGGGATAGACTCATGAAGTAGAAGTAATGTATGATTTATCTTTGTCAAATATTTTTATAAAAACTATCTTTTGCTTTTTAATCTCGTTAGATTTTATTTGAGAGTTTTGAGATTTAGTCATACTTGCTTTAATGTTATATAATTAGGTGTTAATTACTGGCTTAGTAACAGCTTTATGTTTGTATCAAATTTACTCATAAAAGATGTAAGCTTGACCATGGTACGAAAATTGGTGCCAATTATATCAATTATAAAAATATAGTTTATAATCATTTTAGGAATTATATCGATTATAAAAATATGCTTTATAATCATTTTTGCAATTTCAAACATATAACAAAGAACTCAAAAGTTTTAAACTTTCGGCTAACAATAGTTTTGTTTATGTTAAGAAAAATAATTAAATTGGATCCTAATATTTTTATCAAAATTTAATTTAGATTCAAATGTTTCAAAATATTTTTAAAAAGAATCATTATAAGATCTATTTTTTGGTTAGAGACTCGTATCAACTATGTAGGTGAGTATAAGTTGAAGGTGCTTTGTATTTCTTAAGTTTATAATCAATCTAAATCCAAATATGATATTGTATTGTAATGGTTGTTTCATTTGACAATTAATCCAAAATTATACACTCTACATATCTGGTGATAATTTGGTCTTTTTATCTCACTATAAGAAGAGTCATCCAATTTTTCTGTGTTTGCTTTGAATAAGCTTTATGTTCAGCTATGTGGAGATGATTAACTGAATATGTTAATACGGAAACATAAGACCTCTACTTGAGAGAGAGAGAGAGCGAGAAAATCATTCGTGCCATCGAAGCAACTAACTATTTGGGAGAATTTTCAAAAAAGCTTTATTGTCCATTTCAATTAGATGAAAGTTGAATTTTTTAATGTCCTTTTTTACCCCCAAAATTCCTTTGTAACTAGCGTGGTAATGCTTTTCTGATTCTTTGAACTGGCCGCTAACATAGCCACAGTAGTGTCTTTTCTCATCAATCTCTTCAATTAGGACAGCACCCCAATAATGGTCACCAGTATCTATCTGTAAAATGCACTAGCCTTTGTCAAAAATTTTTAAAGCAAGTGGATTCTGACGGACTTGCTTTAAGTACTGTATAGCTCTAGTTTGATCTTTACCTCATGGTGTTGGATTCTTCCTCAGAATAAATGAGATATATAATCAGCCACGTGGTGAATGAAATCTCTGATGTAATCAACAATTCCAAAGGATTGTTGAATTTATTTAATGCTGAGATTTTCATCTTGGAAGTTTAATAGTTCACTGGCTATGTGTGAACTGGGCTGATAGAACTCATTATGGAAATTCATACCCAAAAATTCTATTTGAGCCCTCCCAATAAGACTTTTTTTGGCTAAGAGCATGATCTCATGTTGCTTTGCAAGATCCAAAAAAGATTAGAGTAGAGTCTTGTGTTCTTCTTGGGTTTTGGAGTTTAGAAGTATACCATCAATATAGACTAAGAAACAGAAAATAATGGGCTCATAGATCTTTGCCATGACTCTTAGAAATAATGAAGGGGAAACTTTGAGTCTAAATGACATTACTGTCCATTGATATTGGGCATTAGGAATATAGAAGACTGTCTTGTATCTTTCCTAAAGGTAAATTCCCAATTGCGAAAAGCTTGCTTTTAAACTAAACTTGGAGAAAATTGTGGCTTCTTTGAGAAACAGGACTTAAATACTAATCTTTGGCAGTGGAAACTTATCATCTTATAGGAAAAAATTGAGAGGTTTGTAATCAATTACCAATCTCTTTTTTCCGTGCTTCTGTTCAGAGCTTTTGTTCACATAAAAAACCTAACAAGTCTAATCAGATTTTGTGAGCTTGATCAATCCTTGTTGGAGTATAATAGCATATTCCTCTTATGCTAATTTCAAATCAGGGTTCATAACTGAATGAGTAACCTTTTGTAGGATCAATATCCTTATTCTTTTTGAATGGTAAATGGATGAAGAAGTGAGGATTTTTCCATAGAGGATAGGGATGTGAGAACTGGGCATGGTTCTCAGGACAATATTCCAAAAATTTATCTCGTAGGGCTTCATATGGAAGTGGTACTTATGTGACTTCAAGCACATTTCTGATATCAGTATAAGCACTAAAATTGGCACGACGTTTAATCCTTGTAGGTAAGATCTCTAAGGGAGATGCCTTACAATAGACATTCACGCTAATCAGAATGTCTGGGCCAAGTAGATGACTTCCAAAACCTTAGTCCAAACCACATAACTAGGGAAGAAGCGAATTCCTATTTTCTTTTTTTATAAGCCCAATCTTAAAAGAATTTCCGTCAATAACAGTGAAATATTCATCATGAGATATCTATGTTTCAAGTAGTAAAATGTTGGACTTCATAATACTGCAACATAATCTAGTGTCCATATACCCGATAGCCTTGATCGGCTCATCATATTTGTCTTGTTATAGTAATTGGATATGGACATAAGGTCGAGGAATAAAGAAAGGCCTAGAGTCTACCTTCAAACACTTTTTCTATAATATGTATAACATGCCATCTTCAGTACTGTCGGAAATTAAGGAATCACAGAATTCATACTCGTCTTTAGAAGAATCAATTGGATGAGTGATTTTGTCTCTTCTTCCTCACTGGATTGTTCTTTAATGAAATCTTCAATTTTTCCATTATTGTAGATATGTCTGATAACCTCAATTGTAATATATTAGTTTGATGATTGTACTGTGTAATGTGTTGTACATGCATTTTATAGTATACTATAGTAATTTAAGCGTTTAAATGTATTATTGAGGTTATAATAAAGATCACTAATAGACTAGAGATGATTCTGGAGTCGATCGAAAATTTCTTGAAATTTTTTTGAAAACTCTAAAAAGCTACTAAATGAGTTCAAACGAGCTTTAAAAGCCTC
>JAJMLV010000228.1:18671101-18685544 GCA_027123465.1 Erythroxylum coca | reverse complement strand
TAGTTTAGTAGTATTAGAATAGATTATACTCATGTATAAATTACATATAATCAAAGAAATAAAGTGGGTTTTCTTCTACTATTTTCTATACCCTCTTGTTTCAGATAATCTTCTTACCACTCAATTACGTTAAACATAAGATTACAAAGGGTTATATACAGATAACCTATACACTTAACCTAATGTAGGAAAAATACACTATTACCTTAATTACTGATTATATATAACAACCAACAATTTCTTTACTACGACTACTTTTTAATGGCATTCCTCTCTCTAGTATTCATACTGTGGCAATGTGATGCATGACTCTTCCTTCTTATAGTGTGCAATAGGGCTTCTTTCTGTTTTATTGACATCTCTATAGTTACGATCTTCAATTTTTTACATAATGAATTGGTAAGATTCTTGAATCAATTCAGATATATACTTTTTGACCAAAATAGAGAAAATGAAAAGTGTAATGTGATACATATAATTAAGTTTTAACAAAATAAGTTGTTTTATAGCATTGATGGCCAGTAATTGAATGCAAATGCATGACTGTAAGTATTGTTTGTGCATTTGTTTCATGGAAACTTTCGTGGTGTAGCTGATGGTAGTCAGTTTCCCCCTAGCCAAGTTTCTTCTTTAAGATTTTCAGCCCTTTGTTGGATTTACTTATGTGCATACTTGGACCAAATTTAAATAAAATGTCTTAAAATCTCTTTACAGCCTCCGGATGAGCATTCCACTGATGTCTTTCAAGGAACTGAACCACAGAGAGATAAGTCAGTGGTTCTTCCTAGTTTTAGCTAATTTTAATCATTTTAGAACTAAGCTTAGTCTGTTTACTGAGGCTGATTGCAGAATAATTGCTCTTTCATTACTTTTTTCATACAGTTTTATTGAGATGTACCTTAGGCCCCCTTCAGCAAGTGAAGAAGCCAGAATAAATGATTGGATTAAGGTGCGACAATCTGGTATTCGATACTATCTGTCACTTGGCGATCAACGGATTGTTGACAAAAATTTCATTATAAGGCCGAAAGCAGAGTTTGAGGTGGGAACCTTGTATATAGCTGCGATGTGAACATAAATACATTATATAATTAGTGAACTTATCATGGATATATTTTGCTCTCTTGATTAGTGATTTGAGAATGTTTGAATTGAAATGTGATCGTACTAGCTGCGTCTTAGCTAGTAATTCAAGGTATGGGTTTAATAGTTGTTTGACATGTAGCGTGGCTTTTATGACTTAGATGTCACGAAGTCAAATCACGTTTAGCCTCATCATATGCTAAAATTAGATTTTACACTTAGCATAAATTAACATATGTCCTTTGCTCTCTCTTTACTTTGGAATTGATGATTTTTGCGTGAGGCAGTGTGTTAGAGCTACTATTTAATCTAGTCTTGGGCCTCACCTAATATTATAACTTGCTTGATTTTAGGAAATGCACTTAAGTTCTACTTTCTTGATAATTCTGAGCTCTGAAGGCCATTGACTGTATGGTGAGAATCTCTTGTTCTAGGCATATATTAAGTGTCTAGTTTACTATTTTTTGGAAACCTTTATAGTTAAAAGAGTTAACTAGATGCTTATTGGATTTGAAGCAGTAATTGCATCAGTTTAATTCCCTATCAGATAGTTTGTGCTTTCCAGTCTTAGATAAATTTATTCTTCACTGTCAGTGAACTTTTAGGAGAGCATGCTTCTTAAAGTACTTGCTTTAGGGGCTGATAGTAATCAGTTTCTAAAAGTTGATCTTGTTGCTTGAAAATGTTTCCTCTGAAACTCATTTAGATGTGGATTGTTGATTTAATTAAAAGGTTAGTTGTATAAGTTTCACTTACCAATTTTATTACCTCAATCTTGGTTCAGGTTGGCCGAACAACACTTGGTGGGTTGTTGCGTTTAGGATACATTGTTGTAGTTAGCTATAAACGGGCATCTGCATCCATCAGTATCGGCAATCTGTCACTCTCTTTGGAGACCATCGACACCCTTGGTGAGACATTCATGGTGCTGAGGGGCATGGATAGGAAAGTATGAATCCTCCTTTCTTACTAAGATAACATCTAGGGATGTGCGGAATCTCCTTTTTTGTTTGCTATAGGTTTGAAAATTTGATATCTGAACATTGTTTTATGATAAGAAATTATGTCAAGTAAAGTAGAAGAAAATAATAGATTTTTAATTGGTATGTATTACCTTGTGGTGCTCCTTGATTATTTGAATAAGAAAGAAATATTATTTAAGAATATGCTCTTACGCCAATCGTACTGCAACAATCATGCTAGATAGAAAGCCAAGTGATAGGAGAATGAAAGGAAAATGAGAAAGTGTAGTGCCCTCAATATAAATTAAAGGAAAATGAGAAAGTGTAGTGCCCTCAATATTTAAATGCTTATATTTACTCTTATCATTGAACAGTTCATGTTGCTTATATTTTGTATATGCACTATGTTATTACTGCTCATCATGATCTGAACATTCACAAATTGTGACCCCTACAATCCTGAGAAAGTTTAGAGAACTGTTTGGTTGGTTGTTTGATCTAGTCTTTTGAGTACTATATATGTGATTTCAGCTGGTTTTTGTGTCTATTCAGGATTGCAAATGAAAATAAGAGAAAAGGTAGAGATAGTTGCAGCCTTTTGTTTTTGTGCTAAGGAGGACCCATTGATAGGGAAAATTGATAGCTGTCAACTTTTGTATGTATAAGTTTCTTGTGAAGGGTGTATTGTTTGGTTAACTGGGACAAATTCTCTTGTTTCTAATTGGTCTTATGCACAGTGAAGGACCTTTTGGCATAAGGAATTTAGATAACACACCCTTTACCATTTTAAAGCTTCTAAATGACCAAATTTTTTGTTAATTTTTGCTTTGGCACCAAAATTATTTTGTGTTTAGTTTTACACCCCTTACTCTGCTGATGTATAGACTGTTGGAGCAGAGGCACTAAGAATGGGTATTACTAGACCATGGATTACTAAATCATATCTGGAAATGATTCTCGAGACACAAGGTTGGGAACATAATCAGTTTGGCTTTGCTTTGTTTATGTGGCCGCTTCTTGATTAAGATTGCCTGTTATTACTCTCTCCAATTAACTAACTCCAATTGCAGCTGTACCACGTCTCAATACACCCCCACCTATCTTTAGTGCTCCTGTGCCTAGTGACCAGGAAAGGCAAATTGCTGCACCAAGGCCAATCCGTACTACTCCAAACCTGGTTATTCGACTTGAAGATCTGTCTCAGCCATGGACTCGCTCCCCAACAAAATCCAAAATGGAACCTGTAATAGCAACTTGGCAATTTATTTCACCAGAACCACCACATACTGGCACCTCAATCATAGGTAAGTCTTCTACCTACAGAATATATTAATTAACTTCAGTCTGTAGTTTATCAACTATGTTTGGATAGGGCTGTCAATCTGTTCTTGTTTGACATCTCTCATGAAGCAACCACAGATTCTTCCTCTTCCAGGGATGCAATGAAGCTTGCTCCCATGCCTGATTCATATGACTTGGATAGAGGATTACTTCTTGCTGTCCAAGCTATTCAGGTAAGGAATTCCAATTAAGTTTTTTGATAACTTGTGCTGGATTGTAACAGTTCTGCATTCAGTTCTGAAATCTTGCCCATATATGCTCTCTTTATGATTGTTTCAGGCTTTGCTGGAGAATAGAGGCCCCCCCATCATTGTTGGAATTGGTAAGACGTGGTCAATTCTTTTGCACTTTATCCCTTTGGATACACGAGTACATGCCAGAGAAAAAGTGTGGACTTTGTTTAGTTGAATTAACAAGATGGGTTCTTGTGCTATTCAAGTCTGAATGATGCAGTTTAATGGATGACTAGTCATAGGAGAATTAACTAAAACTTTGATGTGTGTGAAGTTGTTTAGCCTGAAAAATAAGCTTAGGATAGAGTTACCTTTAATGTTGTGGACTGCCTTTCTAGAGTTCTTTAAATATTGAAATTATGTTTAATTTTTCTTGGTGACAAGTTTTCTACACCTTTTTTGTCTTGCTTATTCTGTTAATGGCAACTTAAAATCATATTTTAATTATAGGCCTAATAAAATAAGATGTCCAAATATTATTGTCGTTGGCTATTTGATTGTTGAATTGGTAGGATATTCCAATGTATGCGACTTCCATGACTATGGTTAACATTATCATCCAAAATTTTAATATATGAATTCAAACAAAGCTGAAACCTTCAATATATCACTATCTTTTTGTTTTTGATAATAATAAGACTAGCTAGTCAAATATAGTGAAATGGCAACTCACATGAGCTACTTGGATCCTATATTTGTTGTAAGCAGAACAAGTAACATATGGTGATTGATTTCATGCCCTGTTCTGTGGTTTTGATTTCATGCCCTGCCCCGTGGTTGTCTTTGTTTCATTATTTTATACTCATCTATTGTTTTCTCTGTTGTAGGTGGACCAAGTGGTTCGGGGAAAACTAGTATGGCTCATAAAATGGCTAATATTGTTGGTTGTGAAGTAGTCTCCCTGGAAAGCTACTTTAAGGCTGAGCAAGTGAAGGATTTTAAATATGATGACTTTAGCTCCCTTGATCTATCATTGCTTTCAAAGGTAGGGGTGAAATTTATTCATTGCATCTCTTAGTTTAGTAGTTCTCTTATCGGTTTGCCTTATGGCATTTTTATATCCTTAGTTGGTAGTTTATTATTTTCAATCACGTTTTCTCCAGAATATTGATGATATAAGGCGTGACCATAGAACAAAAGTACCCATATTCGATCTCGAGACTGGTGCTCGTAGGGGCTTTAAGGAACTACAAGTTTCTGAAGATTGTGGCGTGGTTTGTTTCCACTCTTACTATATGCTACTACTTGGAACTTTCCCTGCTCCATCTACATAGGAATTCATCAGAATAAGTTTGCTTTTTGGCAGTAGACCATGCATTTTTTTGAGTATGGCTTTTACGATGCCATGTTAATCTTTTCTTGGGCATGCATGCCACAACTTCTAGAAAGTATTGTAACCAGCAATCAAATTGTAATATTCAGTTATTAAATCGTGTTTTATGTTGGTTAGTCTCTTTAAAGTTAAGATAGGTGTTCTAGGACCACTGTTTGAAGGGAGAAAAGTTGTCTTCTGAAGTACAAACATCTTGCAAAACAATGTTGAAAATCAAAGTTGAGTCTTGGAGTTTCAAACTACACTTCAATGACTGTCCTATGCAGTTGCTAGTGTCCTTTTGATGTTAAAGTTGGTGTTTTTGGTAGCTTTTATGCTATCTAACTTTTATTCTGGTGATAAATAGATCCTATTGAAGATTTGCTTATGCTATTTGTCAAACGTTACGACTGATTTGCTTTTGTCTTGCATTTTTTGGGTTCATGCCCTACAACAGATCTGATACCTTTCTAGCTGGAAGTTTTACTCAGTTCTAGCAGTCTTCACACTTTTTGGTAGCATTAGATCTGATACCATCATAAGCAAATAACTTTGTAATATTGTTAATTTTATGATTAGTCACGCTTTTTGTTCACATCTTCATCAACTCTTTAGCTCTTGAACGTAGTTTCTTTTTTAATGGACAGATTATTTTCGAGGGTGTGTATGCGCTGCATCCTGAGATCTGCAGGTCACTTGATTTGTGGATTGCTGTTGTAAGATGACTTTGCGCCTTCCTGCTTGAGACCTTAATTTTCTTCCTGTTATAAGAACTTGTGAAAAGTCCCTGGCAGAGACAATGGACAACTAGGAGTAATACTTCTTTTTATGTTTTCACAAAACAGGTGGGTGGTGTTCATTCACATCTAATTTCTCGAGTTCAAAGGGACAAGAGTAGAGTGGGGTGCTTTATGTCCCAAAACGAAATCATGATGACAGTTTTTCCGATGTTCCAGCAGTATATTGAGCCACATCTTGTTCATGCACATGTTAGTAGACTTCAAAATATTTCTTGTATTTACATCACTAGGGTAGCAGAAAAACATTTAAATGGTTGTAGATGCTTATAGTGTGTAAGTATCTATGCTGATGCCTGCATGGGCTATAAAGCTTATCAGTATGATTTCCACTGTTGATTAGCCTCATTTCGACTTTATATTATGAAAAAGATGAACTTTGATACTTTAATTTTTTGATATAATTGCAAAAGGCTCGTGATTATGAGATTGAAATGCATCACTATTGGAACAAAATTGAACCAGCCAATACCCTTTCTGTCATCAGGTTTAAATTTTTGGAAGGCAGTACATGTCAATGCATCAGCACTAGCACTGATACCATATTAATGTGATCTTTTAAGTTTCTTTTGGAACTTCAAATTTTAACCTTGGTTTTCCGTTGTTAATAAAAATTATTGCAGCTTAAAATTCGAAATGACTTTGATCCTGTACTTTCCCCCGAGAGTTCATTGTTTGTTCTAAAGAGCAATAAGCAAGTAAGTCCAGTATAATGCTTCTTCTTTACATTCATTGCAGCAGTTTCCACCTGACATTTTCCATTGTTAATGTGCAGGTGGCTTATCAAGACATTTTGAAAATTCTTGATTCTGCAAAATTATGTAGTTCTGTTCAGAATTTTATTGATCTATATTTGAGGCTCCCTGGAATTCCAACCAACGGGCAGCTTGCAGACAGTGACTGTATCCGTGTCAGAATCTGTGAAGGCAGATTTGCATTGCTAATACGAGAGGTTTGCATTTACTGTGTTGTAGTTTGAACAAGATAGTTTTAGTATGTATTATATACTGTCTTCTGATTCTTGATTTCTCATGTGCTAGCCTATCAGAGAAGGGAATTTCATCATTCAACCGAAAGTGGACTTTGATATTAGCATCAGTACAGTTGCTGGCCTACTTAATCTTGGGTAAGCCACATATAATGGATATCTATGATCCAATTGTCGTGAGTTTGTTCTCATTATCATAGAACCTCTTTTGTCCTTTCCATTGAGTTGATAGAGATAATACATGTTCATGAACTAAGTCTTGGTTAAAGGTATCGGAAATTGTATGCATGAATGCTTATTTGTGGATATGCATATGTATGCAATGATCAACAAGTTCATTTTCATGTCCCGTGTGTTAAAACTGACAACTAAACGATCTACTCTACCTTCCTTGCGAAGAACGTAGCCCCTACTAGACACACAGAATGTACGACCTTGAAGGGGTACCTTTTAACCACAAAGTTGCTTGGCTTAGATCTATCAGCATAGTCATTCCAAATATCGACTCATTTCAAACTAATGCATCTTTTCTATTCAATTGCACTCAAGTGATAGGCATTATGTGATTTTGATTTGAGAATCTGGGTATTTCACGTGCATCTGTTAGATAGTGGAGAGAAGGCCCCATTTGTATGAAAAGCATTATTGTGGAGTGGATACCTTTCCTATTATGCCCTGTGTTTCAAAGGTAGAATTGAATACAAACTTCCCCATCAACATGTTGGCACTTGAGACTAATATTTGTTTTATGTTCGATAGTTTTCTGATAGGTAGTCAGCGAATACAATTTTGTTGCTCGTGGTTAATATATACTCTTTCACACGAAAAGAAAAACAAAAGCCTTGTCTGTCCATATTTAAGCTTAGCTCAATCTTTTTTCAATACGTATGTCATTATTTAGATGGATTACTTATTTTCATCTCCTGTATCATTTCCTAGTTATATAACTGTAAGTCATTTACATGCCTATTTTATTACTCATGATGACAGGTATCAAGCTGTAGCTTATATTGAAGCATCGGCATTTATCTATCAAGATGGAAAGGTGATATTTGTGACGCTAATTAGATATAGAATAACTATAATTTTGACTCTTGGCTCACATTCGATTAGACTTTATTTTGCTTATATGACTCAAGTCTAGTAAGAAACAACAGTAAAGCGTTCAATTGAGCTGAACTCTTAAGTGGATTATTATGTATGATTTATTTGCTTATCGTACTTCTATCAAATGCACTTGTTATAGATTCAACTTCCTAAATCTCAAATGAATTTTGTTTTATCTTTAGATTCTTATCGAGGTTGATCATCTTCAAGACACAGCTACTCCTTACTTGCAAATTAAAGGGGTCAATAAAGAGGCTGTCGCAGCTGCTGGTTCAACACTTAAACTTGATGGTTCATATACAACTAAGGTTTTGATTTTAGGACTCATATGCTATTTTCTATTCTGCGCTCATGTTGTTTCTTGACATTGGGAGAACTCATTAACTTGACTGGTTCTCTTGCTAAACGTTTTAGAGTTATTTGCAAATTGTATTGGAAAGATTACCAGCAATGGAGGGAAGTTTTAATGGGATCCATTCTCAGCAAGCTGCACGGTTGCACGAACTTATTGAGTTCATACAGTCACAGGTATGTTGCTTCCATATCATGGGACATCTAGTTATGAAGGCACGAATAGATGGACTTGTTACTCTTAGCAAGGCAATTAGATGAAAAAATGTCTTAGCAAGGCAACTAGATGAAAAAATGATCTTTGTTTCCTGTATATGTTTGGTCCAGTTATTATAATGACATGTGGAATATGGAATCTTCCTGCGTGGCTTAAGTCTGTAATTGCTGTGTACTTAGTAACGTTCCGTTTCTACTACACTATTATATGTGATTTGTGCTATGACCTGATAAAATTAGTTTTATCACATTGCATCATTTAGGGCTTTGATATATATTTTACATTGATGTTTTAATTCTTTTATGTGGTAGGAGATAAGGCATTAGGGGTGATGAAAACATTATTCTCTTGATTTGGTGTCCCTCTGATCTGTAATTATGATGACCAAACTCACAGGGCTGTTGCTCAACTTCAGAATCATCACCGACTAGGGAGGTGGTTCCCATGGAAAGCATAATTGAGGACATGCAGTCAAGAATCAAAAGACTAGAAAGATGGCAAGCCATCAATACGGTACTTTTGAGTAATTCATTTGATGCTTTTGGTTGGATTGAGTGAAAATATAGGTTAGATGCTTGAATTTGTATTGTCCTCTACTAATTCAAATCTTTCAGACAAAAGTCAATACAAGTTAATCCTCTTACCTGATACTGTTTCTAAAGTTTTATATTGTGCGGCAGGTGCTTTGGACTTTCCTCATGTCTGCGCTTGTTGGCTATTCTCTTTACCAACGGAAACGTCAATGACATAACCTTTTGCTGCATTTGATGCGCTCTTTTTCTTCAATGACAAATCTCACATAAACTTCTAACCAAAGTTGCACGTTCTTAGGTTAAAATCAACAAGTATACCTAGTCCCCTTTTTTCATGATTGCTCTTTCTTTTCCTCAATTATCATCTGTGGGCTATTGTTTTTCTCCCATATGTAAATAATAATTTGAGAGAAATGTTACAAGTTATCAAAGATACAGGTGCTTCCTGGAATTGACTACGATTTCTTTCCTGCTTGTTTCTTGAAAGTACATTAACAAATTATGAGGAGGAGTCTGATATCTTTTATATTCTTAACCAATGACAAATGATCATAGTCTGCACACGTCTTCTCTTTTTCTTTCCTGCCTGTTTCGTGAAAGTACATGAACAAATTATGAACAGTAGTCTGATATCTTTTATATTCTTAACCAATGACGACAAATGATCATAGCCTGCACACGTCTTCTTCTCTTCTTTCCTGCTTGTTTCTCGAAAGTACATGAACAAATTATGAGCAGTAGTCTGATATCTTTCCATGTTCTTGCCTGCTCGATACACTAGTAGCGCAAATCCAGATAATAAGTTTCTTGGTTATTCATGGAATGTGTTACAACATGTAGGTTTGCTCTATCCATTGTATACGAAAAATATTTTAGATGTATACTGGCAAGCGGCACGTCAAAAATAAGACAACATTAGTTACTGACATGGCTGACTCCTGATGATTGCATCGGAAAGGTGATACTTTTAACATACTTTTAACGGAAAGATAGCGGTACATTTTCAACATAAAGCAGTTTGGTTCTGTACATGGCTTGTGTCAACCCACATTAAGCCCACATCCTTAATTTATATGTAAAATCCGAGATCTCCACCCATAGTCCAGACTAACTGGCAACCATGAACAATAACAAAACCTATCTCAGATGATGATGTAGTGCCCGCACTGGCAAAATCCCCAATTACTAATTGTAAAAAACACCTCAAAATCAATTGGTCGTATAGCAAGGATTTTCTAGGCAACGGGGCGAATAAGTCCTTCATTCTTCAGGATATATACAGTTATTGCAAGTATAATGATGAGTATAATAATCAACCAACTCAATCCTCCTGCAAGGAAAAAAAAAATAAAAAAATGTAGTTTGTATTGCGAGAAATGTAAAAATTACGTGACTAGCATTAAGCAATAACAGAAACAAAAAGAAAAAGAAAAAGAAAGGGTAAAGCTTAAATTTGCAACCCAAAAATTCAGGTTGTTTTCAGGAGGATTTAGTTTAGTTCAATTCAGTGCAAATCTTCTGCTTTCAAAGTCTGTCTGTCTTTCTAGTGACGCCTAATAGAAAACTTTCGTACGAAGCTTCTAGTAGTGATCCACAAAGAGGACGGTGCTTAAAGGATTAGAAGCTTCTCATTTTTTGCTTGCATCTCATATCAAGATGAATTTCACATAATAGACTCAGAAAGCACAAAGCATGCTCAAAAGTTAAAGAAGACCTATACTTTTGCAAACTTCTTTATGACATGCACTGTCTAACACAGTGCTTGGACAAAAGTTACTGGTTTTTCATATCCATTAAGCAGGGTTGTACCTAGATCAGAGCCTATCTAGGATCTTAGACATTGGCGGTGATAAGAGTTATCCTGTCATAGGCCCTCCTACTAAGATTTATTCTATCGTAGGCCCTCCTACTACACTCATTGATCACGTACTACATTTACTAAATGAAATAATACATACCACTCTTCTTGTCTTTGACAAGCGTTACCCTTGCACTTGAGTCCATGGATGCAGAGACCAAAGCCCTGTATTCAAAGTACAACATGGTTCACTGCCAATTATCGTTGCTAAAAGGGGATGACAACTGGAAATGCTATTATAACATTATAGTGATTATCATTATTATTATTATTAGTAGTACTTCATCATCACCACCGCCATCATTACTGTATATGACAATTATTTTAATTTACAATTTACCATCCTACTTCAGCATCTTTTGTACGTGTCTGTCATTTATGTACAAAATTTAGAGGCATGTTATGTGACCCGACAAATTCCCACCTTGAGTCATGAGAAAATCTCAATGCCGTCACAATGCCAAGATGTGCTTTCCTAACCATCATTTGGACCCGCATATCAGTTGCATTGACAAGTAAAACATCTCCTTGAATTGTACCACTGTTTGCAATGGATACAATGAGCATTGCATGATCATAAAGATGCTTTATATATTAGCTTAAGCGTTCAAAAAGTAAAGAAGTGAAGAGGTTACATAGCCAGGTGCTTTCCATCACGTGAGACATCAAAAGAAGAAGCTGGTTCTTTGACTACATGTTTTGAGCTCATCCTCTTCCATGAGCTTGTATTCCAAGTCAAAATACTTCCTCCTTTGCCTATGTACAAGAATTCCAAGTCACAAAATAGTAAGTTATTTCCCATCGAGGTAAAAAGAGAGGTTGCCCAAAATTCTAACTATTTACCTGTTATTGCAGCAATAAACAGAACCTGATTCTTCTCACTGTTTTGTGAGAATCTGCAGGAGGCAAAAACCTCATCCTGCAGGTAAAAGTTATGTTAATCCAATCAACTAAAAAGATTTTGAGGGATAAAGTATACTAGATTGGAAAAAAAATCATATTGGGCTACATATGAAGATATCATTAAGTTTTAGCAGTGGCAATAAGTAGAAGTCAAAATGAATTACGCAGCCCGGAAATCTGATTGCCTGATAGATGAAGTTTGGGATAAATATGAAGTTCATAATAGCAAGACGAAACAAAAATCTAGAAGAAGTGGAGTAACAACTGAGACAATTGACTTAAGTCATTATACAAGGATTTCATGTAAAATTTCATTGCTTACATTTTCTTTAGACAAAGAAGCAACAACTGTTGTCGAACTCATATCCCAAACCCTACCAGGGCCACGGCTTCCCAATGAGACAAGAAATTTTCCATCAGGGCTGAACCATAAGCCAAAGATGTATAAGGTTCACAAATACTTCAAAAATAAGAGCTCTAACTTCGTGACAATTACTGTCAGACCTAAAGCATAAATCCTTCACAGAAGTATGAGCTTCAGCCTCATCTAGAATAATTTCCATGCTAGGCCACTTGAAAACCCTTAAATTTCCATCCTGTAATGCATCAAATATCAGAACAACAATATCACATTTTCTTAAACTGAATGCAAATAAAAATATAGAGAAATAGATAAAGCAGTGTGTCTTCCTTATGGTTACTGCACAATAATTTTGGTGAATAATTCCATTCAAAATTTTTTTTAAAATCTTCATGTCACATTTGCATGTGATCTATCGGAAATAACCTTTCTATTAGGTAAGGGTAAGGGTACTGTCAGACTTCCTCAAACCCCACATTGGTACAGGATTTCAAATGGGTGTTGATAATGATGATGATGAATTCTATTCAAAATTTAAAAATGTAAAGGATGTCTCTACCTCACCACCAACTGCAAGTACAGAACCCTCACTGTTAAAAGTCAATGCCAACTGTTGTCCTTTGTCTTGTAATTGCCTGAGATTCAGGCCCAGTTCGTTGGTGCCACAATCCTTGACTTCCTCCCACTTATAAAACCTGTAAAAAGATATTAAGTAGTGGATATGTAATGCCTAAGAACTGCAGACAGCAACACTAATAGCAAAAACCTGTGGATGAAAGATGAAAGATGAAAGATGTTTCAGATGCCCAGAAGAATGAACTGCAGCTCAACTCAGGTAAAGTAATAGTTCTCAGTCAGGTCACTGATTTTAACACAGTAGTCTACACAGAATACAAGAAGTGTAGCGCTTATAGCTATTCAGATGCATTATCCAAACAATGCTAGCATTATGCTTTGACCAGAACATCTAAGCCATGAATTTTCGCAAACATATTGCACTATCAATCATCATGTAATGCCAACCATTGTATTTTCAGTCAGTAAGTTTCTCCAATTCTCCTACAATCCATTTACTGTTTCCAACCCCCAATTAAAGTGGCAATGTATGTCTTGTGTCTAAAACTTGATACAAAATCAAATTTAAACCAATTAAGATTATTAATCTTAAAGGACAACAAAGCGAGTAAAACACTTTCATAATGAAATCCCTGAAGAAATGATAGCAACAGTGGCATACTAACATAACCCTGGCATCACAATAATCGTAGGTCAAATAGAATGACATAAGGAACATTTACTGTTTACAATTAAGATAGCTTGATTTAGCTTTGTTACACTAGATTAATTGACCAAACGCAATCTGTTGAAAGAAATTTCTTTTAACAACAACAGCAAACACAGATGAGATAAATACTTGCAACTATTTGGGAATGCACAAATTACGCCATCTCCTCCTGGATGAACAACCATTCTATAGGGCAAATCAGAACCGAATCCAAGCTTCGCTACCTAAACAAAACACAATAATGATAATAATGCATTAAATAACCAAGATAAAAACACATCAATTTGCGAGGCTCCAGCAGCCAGCTCCAATATCAAATTTCACATAGACAAGTAAACGCACAAGGATTGAGACTACAATTCTCCGTCCTGAAATGAAAAATTAATTAAGCAAATAGTTGGATCGTACGTACAGGAGGAGAGAGAGAGTTGGACGCGAAGTCGAAGAGAGAGAGTACAACGGCGTTAGGAATACCGTTGTGACCTTCGCCACCACCGCCAGCCAAGACGACGAAGTGCTGAGCAGAATTCTGGGAGGAGATCCCATCCCCCACCGAAGAAGATTCACCAGAGGGACGGTCGTCGTTATCATCGGCCTTGGATATAAGTTTTGAGCTGATCTCCTTGTAGGGAGCCCAAGCGGCCGCATAGAAAGGAATGCCGTATTTTTGAAGGTTCGGAATCTTGCTTTTTGCCATGCGACGGTAGTGGTTTACGGTGGCGATGGGCAGCTATCACGTGGCACTAGACGCTACTGCACTACTGTCAAATGTCAATAACCTTCTTCTTTTTCTACGTTTTCTGTGTTTTTCTATTCGTTTTATTTTATTAGAAGTATTACACATATATTTAAGAAGCATGAAATAATCTATAACATTTTATTTGACTATTTTCAATATACAAAATCAAAGATATTGGTTGATCGGTAGTGCTAGGCCCAAGCCTACTAAAAATGACTCATGGGCTCATTGGTCCACCCCGCAAGGATTGACCTAATTCCTATTGACTATGTTAGGCCCATACCCTAGTCCATGTATCCACGGCCCACTCGCAGGTGGAAGTCTTCCATGCATACGTAAAGACTTAAACCTAGCAATCATCCCATATATAAGG
>JAJMLV010000228.1:18650568-18660944 GCA_027123465.1 Erythroxylum coca | reverse complement strand
GTTTCTCGCTGAGTTCGCAAACTCACCCAACATTGCAAATATTTTTCAGGACAGAGATAGTAGGCTCCTAGCTCCAGTGAGAGATAGACTTTTCCTGCCGTGTGAGCGCGTTGGCAAGAGAAGTTATGACACTCAGGTCGGTCAGCTGGGATTGATTTTGAGGATGATCTAGTTTAGGCTTTTGTATCAGTTTCCTTTTTGGAGTAATATATTTAGACATTGGAAAACTGATAGATTTGTACATTTCCTTTTTGATGATATGAAATGAGAAAGTATTTTGGTTTCAAAGTTTAGTGATTATTGTTATATTAATGCTTTCATTTTGATTCCATGTGGATTATAGTAGTGAACGTTCGTAGTGCACCCTTATCGTCGGATATGTATCAGAATGACTTACGGGCGTCCCGGTGCGTACCTTACGGTAAGGGGGCGCTACACTGTGGTAGAAGAAGAAGGAGCTCGGTGACTTACGGGCGTCCCGGTGCGTACCTAACAGCATCGTCACCTAGCCCGCTCCCCGCTCTTTTCGAATCGAGTAGTTTCTAGATGATTCGTGAAAGCATCGATTAGTTATGCCTTAATTGGATTTCAAATCGTTCACACAAAACGCAGCCGTTTCAATTATCTCTTTAAGCCCTTTTCTTTGTCTTCTGTATTGAGTCAAAACGTAGTCGTGAGTTGTGTTTAAAGAGTTTGGTATTATTACCAAGGTTTAGAAGACCATGTATCATTCCTTTTATTTAATACAATTTTAAATTTTCAAAAAAAAACTTCAACCATAGGAAGATTCTTTGGTCTATATTGTCCAACATTCACCTTACGGTTGGTCAATCCCGTTAGTTCATTGCAGGGGATTTTAATGCTATTTTATATCCTCATGATGTTGATCCTTCTAGCCCCTCAACCATGAGTGGGATGAGTGATTTTAGACAATGTGTAGGGGAAATTGGCCTTTTTGATTTAAACTCTAGTTGCCCTAGTTTTACATGGAATAATAAACAATGTGGAGACTCATTCATTGCCAGGAAATTAGACAAAACCCTCATAAACTTTGCTTAGAGTCTCAAGTTTCCTAGTTCTTATTGTGTCATTCACAACCCTCACATCTCGGACCATTCCCCTTTAGTCGTTAGGTCTACTGTTCATCAACAAAAAAGAACCTCCCCTTTTAGATTCTTAAACTTTTTAACCTCTCAACCCAATTTTATGCACACTGTAGAGGAAGCTTGGTCCTCTCAAGTTCAAGGCACTCCTATGTATTGTGTAGTGGCTAAGCTAAAGATTGTTTAAACAGCCCTTAATATCTTGAATGCTAGTCAGATAGGGGATGTGAATACTTGAATACAGAACTATCAAGCTAATCTTAATCACATTCAAGATCAAATGAGACTTTTGCCTAGATCTTCTCATTTGTATACTCAGGAATCAGAAGCAACTAATGAGTTATTTAGAGCTTTAGAGGATCAGGAATCTTTCTTTAGACAATCCTTTAGGAGTAAATGGCTCAGAGAAGGGGATAGAAATACCAAATTTTTCCATAATTCTCTTATTGCCAATAGGAACCGTAATTCCATTCACTCTCTAGAGGTCCGAAATGGAAACAGGATAGTAGGTCTCTTAAAAATTCAGGATCAGTTCCTTGATCATTTTCAAGGTACTATAGGAACAAAAAAGACTTCATTATTCCAAAGAGTTTGTGGGAAATCTTTTTCCTAACCCTTTGTCTGAACATCTTACCAATTCTTTGACTATTGAAGTTACCAATCATAAGAGGTGCGCTTTTAAAGTGAACCTCCAAAAAGCCTACGACTCTATCATTGCGATTTCCATATAAATGCTTTGGAAGATGTAGGCCTTCCTTTGGAGTTCCTTAACTGGGTCAAAGAATGCATTTCCACTCCCTCTTATTCTATCTTGATCAATGGCACTCCATCTAGATTTTTCAAAGGTAAGTCAGGCTTAAGACAGGGTGACCCCTTATCTCCCTTTCTCTTTATAATTTGTATGGAAGTTTTTTCTAGGAAATTGAAGGCTTGTATAGAGAATTCCCCTTCCTCCAAATATCACCGGAGGTGTTAAAGCCTTAAACTCAACCATCTCCTCTTTGTTGATGACCTTTTGATGTTTTGTCATACAGACTTGTTATCTGCTCAAACATTGCTTGACTCTTTATATTCTTTCTCTATGTTTTCTAGCATGGATATGAATACATCCAAGAGTAAAAAAAAATTTATCCCTGGATGTGAACTATCTAGCTCATCGAATGAAACTAATCTCTAGTCTCCAGCAAGGCTCTATTCCCATAAGGTATTTAGGGGTCCCTCTCAAAACAGGTCGTTTATGTAGGAGGGATTGCCTTCCTCTTCTGGACAAAATAGACAATAGGATCAACAGTTAGACTCATAAAAGCCTTTCATATACTGGCAAAATCCAATTGGTTATCTCAGTTCTTTCTTCCTTCCAAGTATATTGATCTTCCCATTTCATCCTTCCTTCCTACTTTCTTAAGGATATAGAGAAGAAGCTTAGGAACTTTCTATAGGATGGGAGGGTAGATTCAAAATCTCATGCCAAGGTTAAGTGGAACAACATTAGTATATCCAAAAAGAAGGGTGGCTTAGGAGTGAAACACTTGACCACTTAGAACCATGCTCTGATAGGGAAACGAATTTGGAATTTGTTTGAAGATAGGGAGGCGTTGCGGGTTAAGTGGGTGCACACCATTATTCTAAGAAAAAGCAACTTTTAGAGTGTATAACCAACCTAAAATAGTTCATGGATTTGGCAAAAAATTTTATTTTTGAGGGATAAGATGAGGAACCAATTCATATTTAGGATTGGCAATGGTATATCTACTTTTTTATGATAGGACCCCAAGCACCTGAGAGGCATCTTGCAGACCTTTTCTTCACCGAGGGAGATAAATGGTTTAGAACTTCCAATGACAGCACGAGTTTCAAAAGTTATCAATCATCAAGTGTGGAGTTGGTAAGAAGTTTTCTTAGAGCTCATCAAGAACCTTGAAGTACCTCATTATCATCCAAATAGTTCCTACCCTGATAGTCTGGAATGGCTAGCTAGATCCACAAGACAGTACACAACTGCTTCCGTCCATTACTTTTGCGACCTCCTATCTAAAAAATTCCAAGGTATAAGCTAGTGTGGGATAAAGGTAGTAGACCTAGATGCTCCTTTATCCTTTGGCTTGCTTTCCTTCAAAAACTACAAACCCGTGACAAACTTCCCTACCTCTATACTCCTAACCATTGTTCATTGTGCCTTTCGGCTAATAAAACCTTACACCACTTGTTTTTTGAGTGCTCATATTCTAAATCAGTTTGGGACCAAAGCATCACTTATTTCCACTTACATTGCCCTAATCAGCCTTCCCTCCAGTCCCATCTAACTTGGTTTCAAAGAGCCTCCAATACTTGCACTTCAAACCTTTTCCCAATCCTATTTCTACTGCTATTTACCACATTTGGTCTGAAAGGAATGCTAGAACCTTTAAAGATGAAGTCAAGGATATTGGGAGTGTGTACCTCGAAGTAATCTCTCAAGTTATGAAACATCAAGCCCAAGCATTGAGAGGAGGTAATGAAATGAGTGCCTATTTTACTAACTTTTCTTTCCAGATTTGTCAACACAAGGAATGCAATAGATTCATTCATGTGTGTCTACAGTCGGTAGCGGATAGGAGACAGATGTTCCAACATTTCTAAATTTCTTCAAATCTCACTGCACCAAGAGGACAGATTCAATAAACAGCATGTTTTTAATATGTAGCTACAGTATAATGTCTTAGATACTTATGTTTGTGTTGGCATTTGAGTGGTTTGGAGTTTCTGCCTTGTTTTGGTTAAATAGTAAGTTTGGACTGTAGTTTCTACTTTGCTAAGATTGAAATGAGTCTAGTTAGCTGAGGCAGTTGTGGGAGTGATGGAGTGTTGAACTTTGATCAAATTGTGAGCAAGAAGTGAAGGAGTTCCTGGGTTCTTGTTAGATCCATTGTATAGAAAAAGACTTTGTTCCTTTAACCTCCACTTTGTAGCTGAGAGCTAAAAAAGTCCTGAAGTTGCTTGTAATCCATTGTTGTACATAACTCTATATTTGTATAAAATCTTCTAAATTAACCCAAAAAAATGAAAGTTCACATACACTCCCTCTCACTACTATGTTCATCCTTTCTCTCTCTACTGCTTAAACTTCACATGCATGTACATATGTATTAACAATGTATTACTTACATGATTCATTGCTAACAAAGAGAGTAAATCACCACAACTTGATTCTCGGTGTTTGGTAAACTAGAAGTACGTTTGATAACAATATTACTCTCGGTGAAAAACAACAAAAGAGAGAGCAGCAGGAAGACAACATCTAAAGCACATATCCATGTGTTCTCTTGCATGAATTACACTTGTCACTATTTCATGTTGCCATGTGTCACACATAAGCATAGGTTATTTGTCATCAATTTAATCAGTCCACATTTCACACTCTAATTGGTCCATATTTCAATATTTTTCCTAGACCAAAAATATTTCAAATTTCAAAAATTCCTGAAATTCATCAAAAATTTCGAAATAATACTAACAGTCTCCAAATAAATTTTTACCACTAATAAATCACAATTCACATTTTAAATCACATTATTCAGTCAATTATACCTGAAAAATGTTAATGAATTCATAAAAAATTATTTTAAATATGTCAATAATAAATATTCACATATGTGTGAATATATAATGATGTATGAGCATAGAATGCACTCTACAACATGCTCTGATCACAATTTTGGGGTCTAGCACTGAACATGGATGTTACAATAGGTGTCTAAAAACTAAAAAAATTATGGCTTCTAGGATATTTTTCTAGATAAACTGGGGTTATCTGTTGGATAGAAAACAAAAGCATGCAATACTTAGTTAAAAGGGTAGATTTTAAAACTTTTTTGAAATCAAAATTCAACAGAAATAATATAGCCAATTCAATATGTTTCAACCATACATAATATGGTATAAGGAAAATAATTTACATAAGAAGAAGGTGGTAGAAATATACCGACTCCTTGCTACAACTTTGACTCCTCGCTTTTGTCTTTTCCGAATCCTTGCTATAGCTTTCACTCTTTTGTATCCTTTCCTTTATTATTATATCATCTCCTTGTTATTGTATCCTCGACCAATCCGATCTACCACTTGTTCTTCTTGAAGAATTTGGTTAACAAGATCCTTTGGTGGGAAAGGAAACGAAATATTTTGAGGAGATTTTTTAAAGAAGGAAGAAGCCAAAAATGAGACTCTTCTCATTTAAGTTTCAGCCATACATGTATGAGAGGAGGGAGTGAGTCAAAAATGCAAGAACCCTTCTTACTCTCCTTGTCAATTTCAGTTATCATGAAAAAAAGAAGTGATGTGCATCCAATGCATCACTTCATTCTTTAATCAATCATAAAGAAGCCAATAAATGAGACTCTTGTCATTTGTTTAAAATGACTAAATGAAAAGACTAATAACCTAAATGAGACCTTCTCATTTTCAGTTATAGATGAAAGAAGGAAGAGAGAGTACATCAAATGCACCTTTTACTTTCTTTAATCAAATGAATGTTAAAAGGTTACATTACATGCCATCATTAAAAGACAACCATTAAACCATTTAATGATAAGATCATTGCACCATTTAATGATGATAAAGAATGATAAAAAACCTTCTTTAATTTATCAATTCAATGCTAAATGTGTAATTGCACATTTAGCTATAAAAAATTGAAATATGCCCTCCCTTTTTTTAATAACTTCGTTTCAATTTAATTAATCTAATTAATCAAATCAATCCAAAGTGTAGCACCCCACTCCCGTAGGACCCGAACCCGACATCATGGGTGATATCCGAGTTCGTGTCCCGTGAAGGTGACATGCTAAAACAATCAACCACTCGACTTTTGGTACACGTATGCAAAAATCAATTATAAAATTGGCCACATTTTATTTCATAAACATTTGCATTAACAACATTTCAACCATTACATAAATCATCAAAATTTCACTTTACATTTGGGCCCATTTCTGAGACAAAACACTTATCATCATAATATTAGTACACTTCATAATTAATTACAAACCATTTCACTTTGGAAAGTTATTATAATTAGAAATATTCAAACATACATGTTACAGGAATTGCGGAAGACTCAAATTGATACAAAAATAAGAAAATACAAGTGCAGAAACAAACTAATCCTGACCTCTATCCTTTACTTTGTATGTTGTAGGGATACTCCCATTGATCTAACGGGGTATTCTTCTGATCTTGAAAAGTATTTGCAAATTTTGAGTGAGTTTTACGAACTCAATGAGTGACCATCATCGATGGCTCACCCAGTCATATAACACATAATTCACATTCACATCATTTCATGTTACACATACTCAATGCACTTTAATCATTCATATTATGCATATGCAGTGCATATGAGACTCACTTTCCAATTATTATTATTGTTGTGACCGAGTGCCTATACTGTCCCATGTAGGGCTCATTGATAACTATCCTATATAAGGCTGATTAAACATTGAGTTAGAGGCTCTGAATCACTTTTGAGCTCGAGGCTCTTTTTCACTCATTGAGCTTTAAGCTCTGATCGATGGCTACTTTGGTCATAACTGCCACTATGTTTCATGCATTCATGAAATGAAATGCATCAATTACATTAGCATGATTCCATTCAATCACATTCCCATGTCATCGGACCTTAGTCTGACATTCAACATTAAGTTGAGAAAACACTTCCATTCATATGAAAATGCACATTCAAAACACATTTATCATCAAACCGTGGTCCAGCATCTAACAATCAAAGTATGCACACTTACTTCATCTCATTCACATACAAGTAGCATTTCAATATCCCAATCAAACATCACAATCATCAGACCTTTTATCCAGAAATCAATACAGTTAATCACATTCATACAACCATTCATTAATCAATTAATACAAAAATTCAAACCAAACAAACAATAAGATGAGACCATCTAAGTCTACTCACAGTATGCTCCAAATTAGCATTTGCTTCTATGATCCGGAAACATCTAGATGCCGACGTTCTATCTTGTATCACCATTATGAAAAACACATATTGCACTCACATTAATAAATGCACAATCACATGAACATTCAGTTTTACACATATGTATGTTTATAATTTATAATGCATGCTCAATGACAATCCTGGGTATATTTTTTAAATTCATTTCTCATGCTCATTCCCATTTCATAACTCATATATGTCTAATTTAACTTAGCTTTACACTTCATTTGTACATAATCTTTTTAAATTCGCTTTCAATCTTGACCCTTTACATTTGTCTAGCTTATTCATAAGCTTACACCTCAAGAACACTTGGTTATTTTATATCATAACTCAATTCTCGTCATCTCTTTTCTAACCTCATATGATCTCAAAATATCCAAATTCTCATCCAATAGGAATCCAGTTGAAAATCCCATAATGCAAAATCACTAAACTTGATTCTAGAATACTTAAACCCAAGCATTTTATAAACTCCATGAACTAAAATCCTCCCAAAAATCCAAAAGATTCAAAATGATCTTACCTTGATTCTTCACCAAATGAAGAGATCTTTAGCTCAAATGGAATCTATTTTCTTCCTCTTCCTTTTTCTCTTCTTGGACAACTTCAAAATCTTCTTAAAGACTAAGAAGAATTAAACCCTAACCCACTCTCTTCTTTTTCTCTCAAACCACCAAACTCTCTATCTCTTTCTCTATCATTTTCGTTGTTCTCATCTGCTTATCCTTTCATTCACGTTTTTCTTCTTCTTTTATAATCAAGACAACACTTCTTCTTCCAATCATGCCCTTAATGATTGAGAATTGTCCCATTTTTCCTTCCAATTATGCCTTATGTCTTTTATACTTAAGTGTCTTGCCAACAACACCCTTGAATATTCTAACATAACACCTTCATCCAAAAGATATCCCCCATTGTCTTAAGTTTCTAATGACATCAAAATCATTCAATTCGGTTTAGTGATTCGAAGATATACTTCAAACATTTTTGGACTGCTCTTGTCCAAATCAGTATTCTATGCACCACTTCTATCCAAAATTTGAACATCCTAGAAACTGAATTAGATTCCAATTTCTTCATACCATTTGTAGCTCCCTGTTCCTAGTTCACCAAAAATCAAGAATAATCTCATTTAGAGCTCTACTAATCCAAAAATTATCAAAATACTGAAGTATGTTAAGTGGAATAACACCAGTTCATAGTATTTAAAAACATACACACTATACTTGTCCCACATTTTTTACTCAATCTCTCTCAATTCATTTCAGATGGTTAATATTTTTGGTGGAGCTGTATATCAATGTCTTTGGAGTCCAATGGTTCAAGAATCAAGTCATTTGAGTATCTAAAGAAGAAGTTATGGCCAAAAAACTCTAATTTGGTTTTATCCTCTATCATATTGAACCTATCGTGGAACAATTAGTATAAATTTCTCTAGAGATATCCAATTTAGGTTTTATTTAGATGGTTTGAAAGAGGAATTCAAAAGCTACAACTTTAATGAAGACATAGAAGACAAATTCTATCTTTTGAAGGATTAAAAATGGAGCAGAAGATATAAGATGAACAGTAACCCATAAGAAGTTTATGAATAGTAACACAGAAGATGTTTTACAATTGTCATAACTTTCTCTACAGATGTAGGATTTAGATGTTATTTATATGGTTTGAAAGAGAACTTCATGAGATAAAACTTAAATGAAGGAGACTTTTTCAAAATATGTCTAGAACAATCCCAAATTTTCTTTTAAATTCCGAAGACGAATTTTACATTCATCCACCAAATTACTACACTTAGTTCTCACTTCATGACAAAATTTGAGACTCTTAAAGATAGAATTGAAATTCGATATCTGCATAAGAAATGTAGCCATATATTTCTAGTTTAATCCAAATAAATAATATTCTCATTTGGATAACTATAGAAAAATTTATGGATAACAAAATGAAATACACTCAGTGAACATTTTCTAGATCAACTACCACTTTTGTTTCCAAGTCTTTCCTTATCACAACTCATACCAAGATCACTCTTTCAACTCCCTCTACTTTTCATTTTCAATAAAATCACATTTAAAACAATCATACCTGGAAGTTGTTAATGAATGCATGTACACTTAGTTTTTTATGTGCAAAGATTCAAATTCACATACATGTATGTTGACATGCTGCTGGGCATGAAATGCAAATTTTTTTCCTAACTCTCACATTGCTATTCTCTCCATTTAAAATTTGGGTTCTAACCCTTAATATGGGGAAGAGATGTTACACAAAGTCTAGCCTAATATTAAATGTTCACTTGGGTTTCTAATTAACAATTAATTAGTACAAGCCTAACATTCAATCATGGGCTTTAAAACCTCTATTTATATTTCTTACTTTACTTGATAACTTTCCTAAAAGTCAAGTGGAGAATCTAATTGAACTTAGATAATTCAAGCTCCGATAAGCTTGGAATTAATTTAATCTCATTAGAATTAATTATAGCTTATTAACCAGATGTCATTCCACTAAGGACAATTAGTTTAACTCTTCAATTACTAAATATTATGAGAACACATGTTTCAAATAAGATGTCTAATTGCAAACCTTATTATAAATTATATTATAGCCATCCACATAATATAGGGTAAAATTACCATTGTTCCCTTATGTTGGTTTTTCCTTCTAAATCTCCCATTTTACTCTATATGGTGATTAACATACAAGATCTCATCTTGGTGTTAAGTCTTGATAGGTAGCTAGTCTATCAAACTATTGATGCCAGTTTGGTCACCAAATTCTGTAAAACATCTAGAAGTGGTGATATCACCATAAATACTTTATTTAAGTGAATGTTCCCTGATACATGTTAAAATTAATAATTCCAACATGTAGACACTGGATTGATACTCTATAAAAATCCATTCCGATCATATCAAGAATTATAATGAAACACATATGAGTTCACCACTCATCAAGATTGTGATCCATAATAAGCAAATGCTAAAATCTATGTTTTAAGACTAAAGTAACGGCCTACTTTATTCTTGAAAACATACTTGATTCCAGATTCATTTAATAATGCCATTACTGATAGTTGACTACTATCATGGTATGAAACTCATCATTCCCTTGAAGTAAACTCTTTTACTTGCATGGAGATAAATCGTAACACTACAGTCTAAACCATAATCAAGCTACCAACTTGATTATTCAACTGTGAATCCATTATTTTATATTCTTATAATATACATGTTTCCCATACATCTCTATGTATATGTATATTACTTACAAAA
>JAJMLV010000228.1:18594171-18604973 GCA_027123465.1 Erythroxylum coca | reverse complement strand
AAGGAAGGATAGCTTGTCTAGGGTGGAGAGTTTGTTTTGTTGTTATTAACTAGAGGATTACAGATACCTTAGGAGGTAATTTCTTTTCCAGATGAGATTTGCCCATAGATGTTTATGAGAGAGTGCTTAAGAATTTTATAGTCCCAAATCCTCTCCATTAGTTGCAGCTGCCACCTTAATAATGCCCACCTTTAGTTCATCAAGTTAGAGAGCCATAGTAATTAACATGGGAAGAGTTTAGGATTGACTGTAATTTGCATTTTGGGTTGACAATTTGTAGCAACAAGTTTGGAGAACCACCAAAGATCTTGAAAACAAGGACTGTCAAGGAGTACTAGAGGTGTTGAGTTGATTGAAACAAAATATAGTTGATTGAAACAAAATGCAAGAGTTGATTGAAACAAAATAGAGTTGACTAAAGTATGTTTCAGTTAATATTAACCACAAAACCTTTTAACTTTTGATTACCTAGACTTGCAGTACTGGCTTTAACTAAAGCATAAACATCTAAACTAAATGTTGCCTTGTGTTCCTTAGTCTCAATCAATTTTCAAATCAACCCCTGAAGCTAGTCCGATTATTATGTCTAACTGCTTGTGCCTTTAGCTTGTGATCTTTGGTAAGAAAGGACTGCACATGTAATTTTTACATTCCTAAATCTTATTTGAAGGAATCACAGTTCCCTTTATTCTTCTTTGGAGTTTCAGATAAATATTTTTAGGAGAAAATTCTTTATCTTTATTGTCATTCTCATACTGTGTTGTGATAGCTGATATCTTTTTATTGCTATTATTATATTGGCCTTATGCATATGTGTCCTGAAAGCAGTAACGGATTGCTAATCTTTTTCTTTATAATGCAGTTAACATGGCCAGAAAACAAAGGGACTTTGGGGGAGTAGAGCGTGATGATGATCAGTTGTGTTTATGCAAAAGCATGCCATTAAATACGACAATATATATCCAACTCCATAGCATGTACCTTGCCATTATGGTTTGTTTTCCTCTGTATCTGAAACTCTTATGAATGCTTTCAGCTTATGTTTAAGCTTAGACGTCCTTTTGAGGTTGCTTTAAGAGGTCATTCATTCGTGATCAATTTTTTAAAGGCTCTCACATTACGTGAGGTATTAATAGTATCTCAATTTCCTTTGGTTTGCTTATTAGCTTTTTACTAAAAGATTATTGTTTCTGATGTCTTTCATTCATCTCTTCTTTCTTGTATCTTGGCTTGGAGTTCCTCTCAGACTACCCTCCCTTTTTGTATGCTTTTACGTCATTCTTGTCATGCTTTTAATATTGAGTTCACAAAACATTTAATCCTTATTATGCTTTTGCCTATATCATTCTTATACTTGCTAAATTAATTGTTATATGCAGTGAGAAAATGAAGACGTCGAAGAAAATCATTTAGGCGAGCTACAAAATAACGAGATAAATAATGTGAGGGAACATATTGCAAATCTTCTTATATTACAATAAAATGTATAATTTATTATGTATTTAACTATTTACTTAAATTGAATATTTATTTTGAGATTATAATATTATTTAGCTTTTTTGTGTTTTAATATTTATTTTTTATATTAGTTCTATTTCCTACCAAAAAAATAAGACATGTCTTTAAATAATTTCCTACATGATGGAAGTAAATTTGTCAAACAGTTGTAAAATAAATGGAAACCCATTCCATTCATGAAAGACTTAATAGTAGTTGAATTATTTCAAATCAAATGTAAACCTACTATATTGTACTTTGCATATTGTTTAATATACTTTAACTATTATTTATATGCATAAATAATTTTATTATAAAATAAATCTAGTTAAAATTAATAAAAATGCTTTTTATTTTTACGTTACCAAACAGTCTACTGTATGAAACTCTTTTTAAAAAGTTGTTTTTTAATTGAAAGCCAAATAGTCAATTGACTTCTCAGAAAATCTTTTTTCAAAAAAGCTTTACTAAAAAAAGCTCTACTGACAAAAGCTCTATTGATTTACTAAAAAAAGCTCTACTGACAAAAGCTCTATTGATATAAGCTCATCCAAATAAGCACTAAGTCCCTTTTTTTAATTCATATTTTAATTGGTTTTTTTGTAAGAGGACACTACTAATTATGTTATTAGTTGTTGAATATGGTGAAATGAATTACCCGAAGAGAACTTGTCTAATAATGTTTTTAGTGTGAATAATAGGGTGAATATTTATCTAAGTTGCCTATATTGTGATGATTGCCAGAATGAGTTCTCTTTAGATATAATGGTTCCATATAGTTGCTTCAAGTATCTTGTCGTTGGAAATGAGAATGAAATTTGAAAATTTGAAAATGGTTTTTGATGTCTATAAGAAATGTGTCAAGTGTCATGATCTGCGATTGAAAATTTGAAAATGGTTTGTGATGTGTATAAGAAATGTGTCAAGTGCCATGATTTGCAATTTCTAGAAAGGGAGGATGGAAAGATGAAAATGAAGAGTTTAAAACCATAATTTTTCATTTATCACCAAGCTTAGTTATATAAATTTTTATGATCTAATTTTTTTCTCCATTTCTATTTCTAATTGTTCTCTAAATTTTTTATCAATATGAGATGATCCCAGCATAACACATAAGATTTGTGAGTGAGACTCTTTTCTATTGATATTTTAATTATTTTTCTATAGGAGGACACTACTATAATTATATTGTTAGTTGATGAATATGGTGAAATGAATTAATTGAAGAGAACTTGTATTTTGTTAAGGCTTTTAGCGTGAATAAAGGTTTATTTATGTTGATGTTAAGTGGTTTGGTTGTAAGGGTTTATTGATTTTCAAGTGTATGATTTATTTGGAATGGAATATGTATCCAAGTTGCCTATATTGTAGATAAGCAGTGATATCTAGAATGAGTCCTGAGTCCTCTTTAGATATGACGGCTTCATATAGTTGTTTGAAGTATCTTGACATAAGCATGTGGATGGAAATGAGAATGAAATTTGGAAATTTGGAAATAGTTTTTGATGTATATAAAAAATGTGTCTAATTGTTTTTGATGAAAATGGAGAGTTTAAAGCCATAATTTTTCATTTGTCACTAAGCTCAGTTACATAAATTGTAAGGGATGCATAAAATGAAATCAAGCCAATTGGAAGAATTGGTTAAATGCTCTCACATTTGTTACCATGTGATTGATGATACTTAAACTATAGTAAAGTTTGAAGATGCCCATAACTATGAAATAATTTCGAGAAATCCAACATCTATAAGGCAATATTGGATTATGGATAGCCATATAAAACATAGGATATAATTGAATGATATTTATAGAATAAGAGCAACAATAACACACATTTTTTTCTTGGATAAGTGAGTACAATAAGATGACATATTTATTAAAAAAATACATAGCCCATATAGGCATGTAGTACGATGATTTTTAGGTTTGAAAATATCATAAGTATTAGGTTTTTAATAATAGTCAACACACCTAAGTGTCCAAGCTTATGGGCTTAGACTATGAATTTCTTGAATAGGTGAGTACGATAAGATGAAATATTTATAAAAAAGTACTTAATTCATATAGACATGTAGTATGATGATTTTTAGGTTTGAAAGTATTGTGAGTATTAGGTTTTTAATAATAGTCAACACATCTAGGTTTCAAAGCTTATAGGTTTAGATTATGAAATTGTTTATAAAAACAGAAAAGAAAATATGGTGGTCAATGCTCTCTCAGGGATGCCTAGTTTAAAACTTAACCAACTAGTTGTCTTTACGTACTTTATAGATACTTTGCATCACATTTAAGATAACTGGAAAAAAGATGCCAGCATTTAGGGTATCATCAAAGATGTAGAAGCTGACCCAATATCTCATCCTCAATACTACTAAAAAGGGAATTCCTTCACTAGGAAGGGGAGACTAGTTGTGGGTAATGATTCTAATCACCAACAACATCTAATCTCCTACATTTATAATTCTCTAATTAGTAGACATTTTGGCATATAATAAACCTAAAGAAGGTAATCACCTATTCTACTAGAAGGGCTACAGGAGGCAGTGAAGTAGTAATAAAATAACATTTAGATAGTAGCTTTCTAGGGATATTACAACCACTATCGGTCCCTCAAACTATCTTTTTTAATATCACTATAGATTTCTTGGAAGGGTCACCTAAATCTCAAGGGAAGGAAGTGATTCTTATGGTGGTAGATAGGCCTATTAAGTATGCCCACTTGAGTTTAGCCTATCCTTATTCAACTGAACAAGTGGTAAAATTATACTTAGATATTGTTTTCATAGACAGAAGGATTGTACTCCTTTGCCAATTTTGGAAAGAGTTTTTCTCTTTATATGGAGTTAAGTTGCTCTATTTCACAACTTACCATCTTTAAACAAATGGCCAAACTGAGGTAGTTAACAAATGCTTAACTACTTTCCCAAGGTGTATGAATATCCTACAAAATGGAATTAGTGGCTATCTCTTATAAAATGGTGGTTTAATACAAACTACCATGCTTTTACCTAAACTACTCCCTATAAAGCTTTACATGATACTCTACCTCCCTAGCATTTTCCATATTCCCCTAAAGAGTCTCCTATGGCAGTTAAGGACCAATTTTTAACTCACAAGGAAGATATGTTTAAAACATTAAAATTCATCTTAACAGGGCTGATAATCACATTAAATAATTAACAAAAAAGGATGAACAAAAAAAGAATTCAAAGTAGGGGATATAGTCTATCTTAAGCTATAACTATATAAACAATAGACAATATCTATTTGAGTAACTATAAACTTTCTTCAAAATACTATAGACCATTTATAATTGAAGAAAAACTTGATAAAGTAGCATATAGTTAGGGATGACAATTCAGCTAGGCCTGCCAACATAGCCCAACCCAACTCTGATAAAATTTTCAGATTGTCAATAGCAATAACAATTATCATCTTTGAGAATATGAAACACTAAGACCTATATGAATATCGAAACCAAATCCAAATCAGGTTATACCTTTTGCAACGAAAATATGCAGAAGAACTGGTAGTATCAGGAAGAGCACGTCAAATGTCACACCTTTACTGATATCCACACTCTCACAGGACTGAACAACCCCTTTTGATATGCTAGAACCATTTTATGATACCTCTTTCTATCTATCTCTAGCAGAGGATGTCTCCTTTTAGGGTTTTAAGTAGATGAGTCTCTTCTATCTTCAAGTCATACTATATATCCATATATATAGTAAAACCCTAAAGTCCAAGACCCAAATCCAATTAAGGCCCAATGAAAATTCAGTTTGCTTAGTGCGTGACCTTGTAGGCTTATTTAATATAAGTAGTAGGCTTATTTAATATAAGTAGTAGGCTCAAACTTCTTTTAGGCTCACAAGTTATAATCGATCTCTTGCAAGACATAATAACTATCTAATATTAAATAAGTTTGGAATACAACACTACCTTAATCACAACTGATCAATTAGAGTATATTCTATAATTGATTCATGGGCCAGACGCCAACAGACTTGACCTGAGTTAACCGAGCCACATGTCGTGCACGGGTCAGGGCTGTCTAAGCCCAGCCCAACTTGCGGCCCGATCGAAAGTAACAAAACAACGTCATGTTTTAATTTTTGTTTCAAAAATAATAAAACGAGCTAGGTAGCCTCGACCCAACTTAGGCCCGACCTAGCCCATTACCATTCTTACATATAGTTTGAGATTACCAAGGAATCTAATATCCATCTTGTTTTTAATGTTTCCTTACTCAAGCAATCTCTAGGCAAGCTTCTCCTCTTCTCTACGCTTCTTAATTTGAATAGCACCTTAATTCCTTAATTGCTAGTAGTTATGGACAAAAGAATGGTGATGCATAAGGGTGGGGTGATGGTATAGTAATTGATTCATTAGAAGGGATTATTCCCTACTGAGGTAACTTAGGAGTGAACTAATGAATTTAAATTGAGATTCCCTAATTTGTCCTTAAGGATAAGGACAAGATGAAGAAGGGGGAGTTATCTTTTAAAGTTAAACAACATTCTACAAACATAATTTGACTAAATTTCATATTTATAGTATAAGGATGTGGTCCACTTGAATCATGTATCTCTTATTTTGAAAAGAAGTAATTAAATTTAGTTATCTAAAGCAATTAAAAAACTTTTAGTAATAAACTAAACCCATTTTAGATTGATTTTACTTTGCATAATAGTTATCCAAAAATTGGTGGTGTAGTAATTATTGTTATGAAATTTTCTTTCCGATAAAGTTACAACCATAAAAATGTTTAAGGATTTACAACAATAATGTCATAAATAATGCCACCCATTTACATACTACACTAAAGACCCTGAAGCCATATAAGCTTTTTTGCAAGAAGACTAAATGTGAGTTTGGGAGAGATAAGGTGAAGTACTTGGGACATTTTATCTCTAAATAAGGGGTAGCTACAGATCATAAGAAGAATGAGACTATAGTAAATTAGCCATTTCCTATTACAACCAAATAACTTAGGGGTTCTTTGGTCTAGCAAGACATTATAAAATATTTTTTAGAAATTATAAGGCCATCAATAAGCCTCTTACTACCTTATTGAAGAAGGCCTCCTTCAAGTGAAATAAAGAGGCTATCAAATCCTTCAATAAGCTTAATGAGGCCATGGTGATTGCCTTTGTCCTAGCTTTACCAAACTTAACAAAGGACTTCATCATGGAAACAATTGCAAGTGGGGACAAAAATTAATATTATGCTAATACAAAAAGGTACCTAATTGCATACACTAACAAGAACCTCCCCCCAAAATACTAATCCTTTTCTATCGATGAAAGACAAAATTTTTCCATCCTACAAGTAATTGTAGCCTAGGAGCATTATTTGGTTGATAGACATTTTAAATTAAAACTAATCATAATAGTTTGAAACACCTTTTGGACCAAATGGTTTCTACCAATAGTCAATATATTTAGGTGGCCAAGTTTTTGGGTTTGGACTATGAAATTATTTATAAGAAAGGGAAAAATAATATGGTGGCCAATGCTCTCTCAAAGATGCCTAGTATATAATTCAATAAGGTTGTATCTCTACTTACTTTATAAATACTTTGCATCAAATTTAAAGTAGATGGCAAAAAAATGTTAGCATTTAGATTATTATTAGACAACTATAGGTTAACCCAAAATCTCACCTTTAATAATGCTAGAAGGGGAATTTCTTGACTAGGAAGGGAATACTAGTTGTGGGCAATAATCCTAACCTCCAATAATAATTAATATCTTACTTCCATAATTTTATGGTTAATGGACATTTTGGCATAACAGTAAGCATAAAGAATGTGGGAAGTTGTTTTTCCTAAAAGGGGCTACAAAAGGTAATAAGGCGATATATAAGGGAATGTGCAACTTGTTAATAAAATATGGCTAAGATAATAATTTGCCCAAGGCTACTACAAGCATTACTAGTTCCTCAAACTATCTTTTAAGATCTCACTATGGATTTCTTATAATGGTTTCCTATATCTAAGTGAAGGAAGTGAATCTTATAGTAGTAGATAAGCACACTAAGTATGCCCACTTCATGAGTTTGATCTATCCTTACTCAATTGAATAGGTGGCAAAAATGTACTTAGATAATGTTTGCAAGCTAAATAACATGCCCATTCCCATTGCCCTTTATAAAGGGTATATATTCCTTAGCCAATTTTTGAAAGAGTTTTTCTCCCTATATGGAGTTTAATTTCATACGGGGAAGCTTATCATACTTAGATAGATTAACAAACTAAAGTGATTAATAGTGATTAACTATTTACCTAAGGTGTATGATTAGGGATAACCTTACAAAAAGGAATTAACGACTCTCTTTTGTAGAGTGGTGGTTTAATGTATACTTCTATTCAAACTGCAGCATCTAAGGCTTTATATAGTATTACACCTCCCCTACATTTTCCATATATCCTTAAAGACTCTCTTGTGGTAATATAGAGCATTTTTTAATAGATAAGGAAGAAATGATTACTTAAAATTCACTTTTGGAAAACTCAACATTGTATAAAATAACTAACAGAAAAGGGAGCATGGAAAGAGAATTCAAAGTAGGGAATGCGATTTATTTTAAGTTATAACCATACAAACAACAAATAGTATCTACTCGTAACAACTATAAACTTCTCTAAAATACTATGAGCCCTTTGTAGTTGAAAAAAATTGGTAAAATGGCATATGGTTTGAGATTGTCTCTTTACTCAATAATTATTCAGCAAGACTTTCGTCAACTCTGTGCTTCCTAATTTGAACACCTCCTTCATTCGTTAGGTACTAGCATTTATGACCTGAAGAATAGTAAAGTGTAAGGGTAAGGCAGTGGCACAATGGTTGATTCACTAGAAGAATTATCCTTTACTATAGCAACTTGAGAGTTATTTAATGAATTCAAATTGAGATTCACCAACTTTATTCTTGAGGACAATGACAAGCTGAAGGAAGAGGAATTTTTACAAAAGAAATTGATGGAATAAGTGGAAAAGAAGGCAATACAGAAAAGATAAGTGGCACATAACATTTTGGAATGGTGGTTGGGGAGAAGATTGGAAATCATAAAATTATTATATTAGTAGTTACAAATTTTAGGAAGAAATACATGTTTGATGTTGGGATTCATTGTACAAGATCTAAGAATATTGGTTATTAATGTCAAGACGAGCAACAATGATTGTTCCTTACTATTAGAAAAAGTAATAAAATTCTTTCTAATTTCTCTTCCTCTCTCCTTTCTTTTTCTCTCTTCCCCTTTCTTGCTAATTTGGCATCATAGAGGCACTTCCTTAACAATCCAAAGTAGAGCCATTTTTTATAGAACTTATATCATATTATCATTCATATTTTGCATCGTTAAGTTGTTGAAATTGATTCCAAATTAACCATGATGTAAAAACATGACAATAAGTTAAAATATGAATGGATAAGGATAAGAACTTAATCTGGCAGTTGATACGTTAAAATAATATCATAATCTACTTAGTTTTATGGTTGGTAGAAGTTTCATTAGATATATGTTGAAATCAAATTTGGCTTAAAATTTTTTAAGAATATTAGATAATACATACTAGAAGAAAGAAGACCATTAAGGTAACATTGATTTAAAAATTTTCTATGAATACTAGATAATACGTACTAGAAGAAAGAAGACTATTAAGGTAACATTACTAGAGAAAAAGGGAGCAACTAAAATATTTTGGTTAGGAATTTTAAATTGTTGGTAATGTAATATAATATTGCCTCACTGATAGAAGCATGTGAGTATGATCTTAGATCATGTGTGAAACTACTCATTGTAAAAGAATTTGCATTCTTTTATATTATAATTACATTAGTGGTTTGATTTTTGAGTAAAAGGGTAAATTGACCGCTACGTTAATGGTGAATATGTTAGTTTATGCCCTAAAGCTAATCAGGTGGTTGTAATTTAGTGAAATAATTATTATGACTTTGAAAGAGACAAAGTTATTTATTTTTATGTGATATTTGGTTGAATTATATATTATCTAATAAGTTTAGAACTAAATTGGACAATAGAAAGTTATAACATATCTAAAATGTTGGATATAATCATACAAACTAGTAAACAAATTGTTTATTTCAATGAACACTTATAGGAGAATAGTTATTAAGATAAATAATGAGAGTAGATGAAATTTGAAAGGTTCAAATATCATGACAATACAACTAATTGGACTAATTCCTTTATTGATACATTTGATGTATAATTGAAAGGTATGAGATGTTAAAAGATTCACCTTTGAAATGAAGTCAAAGATTTTGTTTTAGAAATAATTATGAATTTATTACATCTACAAGAAAGTTAGTGGAAGTATAGTTATACTTTTCAGTAGGAGTGAGTAGAGACATAGAGAATAAAAATTTATATTTTCAAATATTCAATATATGATAGTCCAAGAACAACTCTTACTAGATATGAAAAGCCATCAACTTAATTCTGGGAGTTAGATCTATAAAGATAGATAAGAAAGTTGTTCACCAATTTTAGTCTAAGTACATAGATAATGTGCTAAAGGTGTTTAGTATTTAAGATATTTGATACTTATAAAGTATTAAGATATTTATTATTTTATGTATAAGTTGATATATAAGTTCAAGATTATATGGATATTAACTTTAGAAGTAAATCCTAGTAAAGATATATTTTACTTTAATATTATTTTAAGATTGAAAAGATTCCAATGTAGCATTAATTGCCAATTAGGCCAAATACATTTTTATTTAGTAGAAATGATTAATTGGATCAATAAGTTTTTTAATGAACTTATTATAGTTCCTTATTGTTTAGATAGTAATATAATATAGAACATCAGAGTCATTTGGCATAAAAAAAAATATAAGGTCTCATCAAAGATCCAATTATGTATTTAAGTAGTTCCTCCTAATTTTAATGATAAATGAGAGGAAAATTATAAAATTTAAATAAGTGCTCACTATAGATAATCTTATAGAATTCTCTCATTAAACCATTATTGCAGTAATAGCATGATCTTCATGCAATGATATGGTATAATATACTTAAACGATTGGCTTAGTATAAGTAGGGGATTGTTGGTTTATCCCTTACAACCAATCGGGTAATTATAGTGATATAATTATTTAAAGACATTTTTTATCTTATACACATTTAGATATTCATGATAAAGTCCACGATGTAAATGTATATTGCAAATGAAATTATGACGGGATCATAATTTTAATATTTATATTGCATTTAGGTATTATCTAAATTTTTCTTAGTCATTATTCTATTAAGACAAGACACCAGT
>JAJMLV010000228.1:18513928-18531835 GCA_027123465.1 Erythroxylum coca | reverse complement strand
AAATTAAGCACAAAAATCATGAATTAGGAGTCAACAAATGCATAATTACTTAAGAAAGCAGGGCCAATTTATAGTATGAATCTGGTTCAATCAGCGCTGTCAGAAAGACAAGAGTTTTTCATAATAAAAACATTTTTAGAAAATGCTTTTCAATTGGTCAAAAAAATTCTACTTTATCACTCTCATTTGAAACTATTTCCTAGTAAATTATGCTCTAGATGGGTAGGACCTTTCATTGTTACTAACATGTTTCCTCATGGTGATACATAGTCCAAAAACTTGATGGTTTTCACATGTATAATGTTGAAGAAATCATCTTCGAATGCTAAAATTATTACATATGAGGAAGTACAATATCTAGTCAAAGAAATTAAAGAAAGGTGTTAATTGGGAGGTAACTCAACACTTTTCTTTTTAGCAAATACTTTTATTTGGATTATGATAATTTTTATTTTTTTATAGCTTACATTACTTTATTTGTTTTAGGGGTTGAGAGAATTCTTAATAGATCATGGGTACATTTTATAGATGTAGCATTCATAAAAATAGGCAAAGCATCCATAACCAGTTTTTAAACAAAGTGAACCTACATCTTATTTCTGTATCACTAAACTTGACCCTTTTTTACTAAGGTGTGCCTACATCTTACAATAAGATTTCTTTTGAATCAAAAGCATATAAATGGTAAGCTTTTATAAATAAATAAATAAAGTAAAAAAACACATTTTTAAAATCTTTTTCTTACTCTAAATTATTTTTGTTTTCTAGCTATAGCCACATTCCTATTGACATTATTGGAGCAGCCATAACTCTCCGTCATTGTGCACCATCACCAGAGATCCCATCATTTACAACCAGTGCCACTTTACCATAGCACAACAATCTTCTTCCTTTACTATACATCCCCACCTTGCCATTACACAACTGCCTCTCACATTTTACCACCCCTATTGCTATCGTATAAATAGCTCTGCCTCTTCCATCACACATAGAGCTCCACTATCTCCTGCCTTTCATGCTTTGCCTCTTAAAATCTTGCAACTCCTCCACCTCTTACAATCTTACAACTCCTCCACCACTTAACATTGTGGGAACTATTGTCTCCCTTTATAGTCAATAACTTCTTTCTCCTCTCACCTAAATAATAGGCAAAAAGATTTTGAACAACACTCCTTTGAGAAACTTAAAAGATTATCTCCTTTGTTCATAAGAAAAGGTTTAAGTCAAAGAATAAAAACATGTTCTCTCAACAACTCCAACTAAATCTCCAACATAAGTAAGTTCCAAATCATATACTAGAACATATTTACGAAAAGGCAAGCACATTTTACCTCTTTACGAAAAGGCAAGCACATTTTGCCTCTCTTAAAGTCAAATCTGAATGGAAACCTTCAATTTTGAGAAAAAAATACAAAAAGGTACTCAAGTGTTTGTAAATGGTCCATCGTTCTCTATAAATACATTCATCACCCCATTACATTGAACATTAGAATTTTTATGCTTTAATTGAATGATACATTAGGTGGTGTACTTATTTTTCCATTTAATACCCTACCTATATCAAGCTTGCGGTGGATATAAGGTTGATGGGTGAGGAATTCAAACTTTTAATTACTAATTTAATATTTCATTTAATTTTGTTATTGCAGAATATGCTACCACTGATGAATATTTGAATAGTGATTATGATTATAATATTGATTTTAAACCTATTGCATTTTATTCAGAATTGTTTGTTGCTTATTTTTACAGCTTGAGTAAATCAAAAGATGCTTTTATGAGAAATCTTACTCTAAAATGCATTAATGGTTAATGACTTTTACATTTTTAGGGAGGAAAGATCCCATTGTTGTGCTAAGTAAAGTTTAATTTAATTTCTTATGGCGTATGATGAACAAAGTCAAACTAAATATTGGATTTTGGTTATATTTATGATTTAATGATGTTATACCTAGTCATTGTTCATTAATCCTAGGTTCTTTCATTACCCAAGTAGCTGTGTATAAAAGATCTATTGATATTAATAACAATAATTTTCATGTTTCTTATGAGATATTGCTACTAGTATCTCCCATAATTATATTTGATGGGTTTATTTGACAAGAAACAAGGCTTTTAGTGTAATGGTAATCCAAGACTAGTTATAACCCAATAAAAAATATACATAATAGTTTGGAGGAAATTTTGGATCCACAAAACCACATAACACCTTCCACTTCTCTGGCCTTTAATAATTTAGACTATGTCCAGCTAAATGTATTGGAGAGATGCATCACTCATATTAAATGAACTTGACGACTTTATTCGCTTTCATGCAGTCCACTCTACCTTCACCATAAAGCATGTATAAGGTGTGTTGACCATTCTTAACTTTTTCATGGAAGTACACTCTCATATTTTTATTTTTGTTGAAATTATTAAGTATTGGTTTTGATACATTGAAGATAATGAATGACATAAGTATGGAGGAGTGTAGTTTAGTGTTATGCTTTATCTGATTATTTTGGCCTTCTTTTATACATGCTTTTATGTTCTTGGCTAATTTTTCATAAAAAGAAACTTTTTCAAAATCACTTTAGTTCTTCTTCATTGATACATCTCTTTAAAGGTCTCAGTGGTTTTGAAATTTGTCTCTAAATGATTTGACTTATCATGAATCATTGATTTAGATTAAAATACAATAGGAAGATTAGCATGAATGGTTAAGTTCTCATTTACTACATATGGAGTAATTATTTTTTATAGGGTTGAGGTAAGTTAAGGTTAGAATAATAAAAATGGTTGATTTGAAGGAAATTTACTAAAAAGAACATTATATGAAACTTGTTCATAATATATATAGGTCCTTACATTGTAAATCAATTTCTATGTTTTCAACCATAATTCTTTTTTTTCTCTGTTTAAAATCAAAATAATTGCTAGTGTACCACAATTAAAGAAATATTGGACCTTTCAGAGTTTTAAGTCTCAAACAATCAAGTAATGTAAATAACCTTTAGGGTTTAATAAATTAAAAAGGCTTAAAAGAAAATAGGATAAAGGTTAATAATTGGGTTATAAATAATGAAAAAGGATAAGGCTCAAACATGATTATTCCTAAAGGATAAAGTAAGTAAGGTAATTATCAAAGAAATAGAATAAAACGTGTGTTAAATCTAAGTGCCTATATCATTTCAATGCTTTTAATTTAACAAATTTGATCTCAATAAAGCAAGTTCTATAATTATTTAACTATGCATGATAATACCTCTAAAAGAATAAAAAGAGCTAAAAAAATTTATGAATTTTGCTCATAAACCCAAAAACTTATAGAAAAATTGGTTATATGTGTGTAAATATTATGCAATTTTTTGTCAACTTGACTATGTCAATGATTGCTAACAACACAACTTATAAAGGAAATTTTATTATAATTACTATCCTTTTGCATACTAATTCAAATCAATATTCAATAATGAAATAAAGTATTGATGGACATATTTCAACTAATTTAGAATATCAATTAACAAAATTTAATAACAAAGATTATAATTATCTTAAGAAAATCATGAACCCATTCCTACACTTAAAATAGTACATTGTCCCCAACGTACACAATATAAGCATATAAAAATAAAAATGAAAAATGGCTAGATTTTGGTACTTTTTGAGTAATGAGATGTTTAGATTACGATTTCCACAAAGGATCCATCTGATACTAGGTACATCCATTCTTGAAAAAATATAATTGAAAAAGGGATAAAATAACAAAAAATAACAATAACAATAACAAAATTAATTATGACACATGAACATAAACTAACATGAAATAAAATCTATCTTAATTCTTAGGTTGCCTCCTAAACAACGCTTGCTTAACATCGTTAGCTTGATGTACCCTGCATACTATCGTCATCTAGTTCTATGATTAATGGCTTCCACTTGTTTCTCCACATAAGGGTTTTGTAGCCTATAAATAAGTCACATGTTGCAAGATAATAATTAGAGCATGATTTATCAAATTAATAATTCCAATGGTCTCCATTAATGCTCTTTTGAATGACAAACTGTTAATAAAATAAAGAATTAACTCCCTAAATCTTTTGTTAAAGCATGCTTAGAGGAAGTGGGAACCTTCTGTACTTAAGGTGACTACCAATGACTCATTAGTGGTTTCCTTATTTGGTTCCTCCTTTAGTTCTTCCTCAACTATCTTTGTCCACTCTTCTTCTTCTTCTTCTTCTTCGATAAAGGTTTTTGACTCTTGCCTTCTTCAATTATCTCTTTCCACTTCTCTACTTCCTCTTCTTGGACAGAGTCTTCCTTTTCTTCTTCTTTTTCTTTATCTGTAAGCTCTTTTCTACTTATAAAGGTGAATGCCATTCCATGTTCTTTAGGATCTTTTTTAGTAGTATAGGGAAAACTCTCGTATAGTTCGTCACATAATATCTTTGCCAGCTGATTTACTTGATTCACCATATTATATATACGAGCCTCTGCTCTTTGATGCATCATGTTTGATTCTTGAATAATTGTGGTCATCCTATCTTCCAGAGCAGTAGTTACCTCCCCGTTTTCTTAAAATGTATCATATTAAGCTGAAGAAAGTCTCTCTTCTAATGCATGCCATCTTGCTACATGCTTGACAAGGTATTTTATTGGTTTATCTATAATACTTTCGTATTGCTACTCTTGTTGTACATATTTAGTTGGAACATAGTCATTCCATCCATATTCGTAATGTTTGTTCCATTCTAAAATATGCACATTTTTGTATGAAGCACCTTGAAGTTGGTTGTACATGTTTGGTTGCTCCCACATGTAGGTTGGTACTCGGCATTCAAGATTATAACAATTACTCCCACAAATATTATAATACGGCATATAATTCAATTGAGCTTTTGAAAACTTGTCAAGAAATAGTTCTTGCCAATATGATGATGTTACATATTACAATGACATATTATAGCTCCCATAAGAACACTATTTGCTCTATCCATCCATTATAAGTTGTGGCTATAGCAATGAATCTCAAATCTTAATAATAAGTCACAAACTCAAAGTCAAAGTAGAGAAGTTCAAAAGATAATTAAATGAATAAATCAAGAATACAATAAGATAAAATAAATACAAAAATACTAATTAGATTAATCGAATCCAGGATTTCCTAATGTTATAATTCCCGAAAATAATGCCAAAAACTTGATCGATATTTTTCTTTATATTAATAAGTAAATTAATTGTAAATGCACAACATAGTTCTAGCTAGTACAAGCAAGTATGGGTTGATCCCACAAAGACTGTAAGTGTTAGTAATTAATCTTCTCCTATTATCTAACCTACGATTTGGATGTTGGTTTTTTATTAAAATAAATCTTAAATAAATAAACTAAAATTGGAAACAATATTGAATGTAGAAGACAAAAGAAATCACTTAGAAAAGTCAACGTCAAAGATTAGTGTCTACGTGATGAAAACCACCAAAAAATTATTAAATAATTAACCTTTTATCATGTAATTATTTCATTGATTATTAGAAAATGGAAATTCCTATTTTTGTTAATAACTCTCTTGAGACTATTAATAACTAATCTATTGGTTGATTAACAAAAATCTTTTTAGTTAGAACCCTTAGGATGACATTATTGATTTATGAACTCTACTATTAGGTTTGACCCCTAATCTAGAGGATTATATTGACCTATCTTTCTATTCGTTTCAATTATAGTAGATCTGTTCATACAAAAGATTTCTCAATCTCAAATATATAAAATCAAACCATTCACTAATATTCTGGATATATTAGAACAAATATAAAACACATAATTGAATAATAATAAATCAATCAAAATAATTGCATTAAATAAAAACTTAAGACATATTGTATCATAAACTGGGGTTCGTCACACCTAGACACTAAAAAAATTTAGTTACTTATAATAGAAAATGAAATCAAATATAAACATGTAAAAAAAACTAAAAGAAAATAAAGAGTTCATAATTTTAAGTCTCCATTTCTATTATATTCAATCTTCGTACAAGATGGATTTGACGTAACCTTCTCTCAAATCCCTTTTGATGTTAACTTCATGTTTTCCTTGTCTTTGGATCAAAATTGTTAGCTCTCTAAGTTTCTTATGTATGAAATATGCTGTAAAATTTGGCTCCCTATTTGCCTTCACTCACATCCTTTTATAGTAAAATTTACGATTGTTGGGACATACACGGTCTGGTACACGGGCATGTAAGAGACTAGTTCTCATAGGATTAACATTCAAAGAAAATTTACTTTGTTACTTATTGCAAATGTAGCATTTGCCAACATGTTTTTACTTATATTTTACTTACATGAAGCTTTTACATGTATTCTTTTTTGATAATGAAGTGGAACTCTATACAATTTAATTACTTTCTAGTTGATCATACTAGCTCAATTACAACTTAAGAATTCATTTCTTGATCATACAATATATTAAAGATGTATGTCACGCTAATTCACATATGAATGCAATGGAACTCTCCCAATAGCTTCCCAGAGCTCCCTCTAGTTCTAAAGATCCTTTACATAATGCATTTATACCTAAAACAACCAATTATTCTGACTAAAGATGCAACCTACTCGTTGTTATAACTAACATTAATATTGGTTGACCAATGTGTGCACAATGTACCAATGCATTATGGTAATAATAATATTGGTCATTTTGATCCTTTGATCACTTTATTCTTTTATTGAACTTTCATCTTTTAGTTGAAAATTTGAGAAATTAAATTAATAATATCAAAATCATATTAGAACTTTGCTTGGTCCAAAATACAATTTTTATTTGCATCATAAATAAGATATACGTAATATAAGCATTGCCTATTTCAAATTACATACCTTGTTAATTACCTTAATTTTATCATCCTAATATTTAGGGAATGCCCCTAATTTGTTCACACTAATAGAAGTGTCTTCCTGTGTTGTTGCAGGAAGTCTTCACAAGGGTTGTTAGTTTACACTAACAATACAAAGGCTCTTTAGTGTTGATGGTTTTAGAACTAGTTCAGTATTCACTTTCATCGTTGTACATCAAACAAAATAATTACGTCAATAAATATGAGAAATGGAATCAACCACATTAACAAAGGTAATTATAATATGCCTTGTACGCTATAAAACCAAGAAATCACACAGGCAAACAATATTGTAGCAATGAATATGCCTCAAATAGACGAACTAATTTTAGCTAAGGTGATTCACTATTCATGTTTTATTGGTTTCATGGGTTCAACTGAAGCATAAATGAATTTTTTTAGCCAAAAAATAATAACATAGTTGAATAAGAGACGCTGACAATTTTTTTTTTAAGATTCAAGTTGGGTCGGTTATATGGTTACTGGCCTATGTGACATTATATTTAAAAAAAATAACAAAAGTTCTACACAAGGATTCCCTCTTGAATGTTGGAAAGGAGTTTTTGAAGTTTACGAATTCTTTTGTAATAAATTTAGAAATCTAGTATCTTTAATCAAATGGTCGGATTATCTAAGACACAAGATTTTTCGTTTTTCGAAAGTCAAGAGATGATTATCAATTATACGTAGTCGTGTCATTGTATCATATGGCTAAAAAGATGATTTATATTATGAGGAATGCAATATTTTATTCAAATGAATTTCATTTGCACATGAAGTGACTTGTTTTTAAGGTGTTCTTGTTGAGTCCAACACAACTAAACCAATAATACAAAATTCTCCAGAATTGCATCTAACATGCTTTAACAATGGCATACCTGTCTCTTCTGTTATTTGGGAACCATGACTTATTTTACCTTCTGACCACCATGCTTTTAAACAAATTCAAAGTAAACTGGAAATTGAAACCAAGAAATGCCTTGTCGAGAGAATTGAGAGATTGTATATATTATTGTGTCTAATATTGAATACAAGGAGGCCTATTTATACATAAGAATAACATCCTATTTCGGAAAGAAGCTTAGCTTAAGCCTAAAGCTAAGCCTATAATTAAGTCTAAAATGAAGCCATAAGTATAGTACTATCAGCTGGATTATAAACATTAACATCCCCCCTCAAACTCAAGATAGTAGAGAATCTGTCATTTGGAGTTTGCAAACAAGCTCACGAAATCTGTGTGGCGCATGAGCTTTGGTGAACATATCTGCCGTTTGTTGTTGAGAGGTGACCAAAACAAGCATGAGAGTTCCTTGGAGCACATGATGACGAATAAAATGATAATCATTTTCTATATGCTTGGTGCGTTCATGAAAAACATCATTGTGTGCTATCTGGATTGTACTTCGGTTATCACAATGGAGTGTAGTAGCAGATGAATGAGAGACCTCCATGTCCTGTAAAAGCCACCGAAGCCAAAGAAGCTCAGATGTAGTGTCAACAAGTGCTCGATATTCTGTTTCAGTGGTTGAGCGAGAAGCAACAGTCTGCTTTTTTCTATGCTATGAAATAAGAGAATTGCTGAGGAAGAAACAATAACCAGTAGTAGAGCGTCTATCTATTGGATCACCTACCCAATCCGTATCAGAATAGGTGCGTAATTCAAGGGATGAAGTATTGGAGAAATGAAGGCCATGAAGCAAGGTACCCTTGACATAACGAAGGATACGAAGAACTGCTGCAAAATGAGTTGTGCGAGGAGCATACATAAACTGGCTGACAATATGAACTGCATATGTTATATCAGGGCGAGTGACAATAAGGTAAACAAGACTGCCTACAAGTTTTCAATAGAGAGTTGCATTATAAAGAGGTGTGCCATCAGTTATAGTGAAATGGGCATTTATCTCTAAGGGAGTACTACAGATTTTTTCATCTATGAGACCTGCATGAGAAATAAGATCAGTATCATATTTGGCTTGAGAAAAATAATATCCAGAGAAATCGGAGGAGACTTCAAGTCCCAGAAAATAGCTCAAAACACCTAGGTCTTTCATCTCAAACTGACAACTTAGGTAGGATTTAAGATCATGAATGCTTTGTATATCGTCTCCTGTAATGATCATGTCATCCACATAAAGGAGAAGAAGAATGTGACCCTTAGAAGTATTGCGAATGAATAAGGCATGACCATAGGAGCTAGATTTAAAACCAAACTGAGACACTGTAGAACTGAACTTGGAAAACCAAGCTCGAGGTGCCTGTTTTAATCCATATAAGGCCTTACGGAGATGACAAACCTTTCATATTGGATAATCATAGCCAGGTGGAGGTTGCATATACACTTCTTCTGAGAGATCACCATTGAGAAAGGCATTTTTGACATTCGATTGATACAACTGCCAAGTCTTAGAGGAAGCAATAGCTATGAGGCTATGTACAGATGTGAGGGGAGCAACAGGAGCAAGAGTTTCTTCATATTCAATTCCATATTCTTGTGTGAAACCTTTGGCAACGAGTCTGGCTTTATACCGTTCTATGGAACCATCTACCCGAGCGTTGATTTTATAGACCCATTTACAACCAACTATAGACTTCTTTGGAGGTAAGTCAACCACTTCCCATATATTAGTGCTAGTGAGAGCTTGAATTTCTTCTACCATTGCTTTTTGTCAAAGAGGATTAGTAGTTTCCTCGCGATAGGTGCGAGGTTCGTAGAGAGAAATAAGAGTAGAATAATAATGGTAATCATGGAAAGCAACATTAGGATGACTTGCTTAAGTGGAACGACGAAGTGGAAGTTTGGGTGACACAGGAGTGGAAGGATCAGATGGAATAGATTCAAGTTCCACAGACGGAGCAGATTCTGGTGCCAATGCCAAAGGTTGAAGAGTTTCTTCAGGAGTGGATAAACCTGCAAAAGAATCATCTGGAAACAAAGTGATAGTAGGGTCAGTAAAGAAAGGAGACGAAGGATAATTGACTTGGAATTTGGATAAGGTAGAAAACATTTTGTGTTCCCAAAAATAACATGACGAGACACTCGAAGGCATTTGGAGATAGGATCCCAACATCGATAACCTTTGTGTTCAATGCCAGACCCCTAGAAACAACATAATCAGGCTTTAGGTTCTAATTTAGTGTGTTCATGAGACTGAATAAGAACAAAGCAAGCACATCCAAAAACACTAAGAGATTGATAGTTTGGAGCTTGACCATGTAAACGCTCATAAGGAGTGATATTACCTATGACAGAGGAAGGAGTTTTGTTTATGGTGTACACAGCTGTAAGAGCGGTTTCCCCTTAGAAGTTTTCAGGATAGGATGAGGCAATAAGAAGAGCCCGAACAAAATCTAAAATGTGCGGTGTTTACGTTCTACACGACCATTTTGTTGAGAAGTACTAGGACAAGAACATTGAACAAGAGTGCCATACTGGGAGAATAAAGTAGACAACGATTGATCCTTGTACTGTATAGCATTATCAGTACGAAAAATCTTAGCATTGTAAGAAAACTGAGTTTTGACCATGGATGCAAATTGAGAATAACTCAGATCGATTACGTATAAGATAAATCCAGATATATTTAGAAAAATCATCAACAAAAATAACAAAATAACGTGATCCACCTATAGTAACAGTTGGGGAAGGACCCCAAATATCATAAAGAACCAAGTTAAAAGATGCAGAAGTAACAGAATTACTGACTGGAAAAGTTAAAGCAAGATGATTAGCAAGTTGACATTAAACACAATCCGAAATTGTTTGTTTAACAGATCCTAAACAACCACTAAAGATTAAAGGACCTAGTCTAGAACTAGAGATGTGTCCTAGCGCGAGTGCTATATATCGGAAGTAACAGCTGCGGTGAGAGTTAGTGTAGGAAGATGAAGAGAAGTGAGCTGAAAAAGTCATCCAACCTTACAGCTGGTCCTAAGAATCTTTCCTATCTGTGTTTCCTGCACATTACAACCATGACTCGAAAAATGTAAGTCCAAACCAAGTTCACATAATTGACCAACAGAAATAAGATGTAACGATAGTTTAGAAACATAAAACATATGAGGCAAAGATAAGGAAGATTTAGAGACAGTGCCTATACTATGAAAGCGTAAGACAGAGTTGTCAGTAGTGTGAACAATGGGTGAAGTAGATGGAATAGATTGTGATATAAGTGTAGTTGAGTCAGATGTTATATGGTTGCAACAGGCAGAATAAAAAAACCACATAGAAGAAGTACCTGGTATGACAGACAGGACAGAAGATGAAGAAATATTATTTTTGAGTGAAGTTGCTGAAGAATGACTTTAATGTCTTGCATTGAGAATTTTGGAGAAGTGGGTTCATTAGAGGGTCCTTCAGTGACAGTAGTAGCAACAGTAGAAGTAGAAGTGAGACGATAAGAAGGCTGAGAAGAATTGCTAGAAGTAGATGCATTTTTGGCAAGAAGCTTTTTGCAATCTGAAATATAATGACCAAATTTCTTACAGTATCTGCATTGAGTTTTGCGAGAGTAGCCATCAAATGGTGATGTGACAGAAGGAGAAGAGGCAGCCATGACAACATCAGTGGAGGGTAAATTTCTCTCTGCTCGAAGAGTGTTGAGACGAGTTTCTTCAGAAAGTAACTCCCTGATGACTGTGTTAAGTGTAGGTAAGGGACTGCAATGTAATAAGGCACCACTGACTGATTCAAATTCAGATTTGAGTGTCATAAGAAGATGCCAAACACGTTGGTGATCACGAAGACCAGCATAGAGAGAAGTAAAGACATAGTTAGGCCATACTGGATCACAAGTAGCCAATTGATCCCAGAGAGTTGGTAATTTAGAAACATAACTATGAATAGTCTGATCTGATTGTTGATGCATTCGATGAAGGCGACGATACAGCTGAAACTGATGAATGTCATCAGAAATAGAATATCTAGTATGCAAGAATTCTCATACCTCTTTGGAGTGTTGAATCTGCGAAATTCCAATTTAATCCCAGAGATGCACGTATTTTGAAAACAACTGAGAATCATCTTGCTTCCTATTGATCTATGTGATCTATGAATTTGTTGTCATCCTCATTGGTCGCTTTTATTGATTTAGAAATATCACTAATGACATATCGCCAAAGAAGACGGCCTTTCAAGAAACTACACATCTCTTGAGACCATAAATCATAGTTTGATCCATCAAAAATAACAATAATAGGATGAGATATTGACTGAGAAACATCAGAAGTAGTTATCATTCAAAAATTTAGTCTTCACAGGAGAGAAAAAGATCAAGCCGAACCTGAAACTTGATCTTAGAGACTGAATTTCAAAATTCTGATTGAAAAAATGAACTTAAAAGGGTCAAAAATCCTAGGAACCAGTCTGGGTTGTTGAAAAACCGAACTTTATGTGGTTGAATTGGGCGGTCAAAGAGTTAAGCAAGTCTAATCAACGGGTCGCGTGGCTGATGGGCAAAAAACTTTGGGTGGTGCATGAGGGCATGCGGAGGCTCTATTCGAGATGTGGTTGTTGGGGATGAACTCATCTGGAAGAGAAGAACTCGAAAATGTGATCAGAATAAAATTCTAATAAAGACTAACGACATAACACAGAAATAGAGAATGCAAAAGAAATAGAGCAGACCCAAAGAAATTTTTTCGCAACAAGGAAGAATAAAAGCCCAGAAAAAGAAATAGTGCTCTAATACCATGTCGAGAGAATTGTATGTATTATTGCATCTAATATTGAATACAAGGAAGCCTATTTATACACAAGAATAATATCCTATTTAGAAAAGAAGCTTGGCTTAAGCCTAAAGCTAAGCCTATAATTAAGCCTAAAATGAAGCTATCAGTATAGTATTAACAACTGGATTATATACATTAATATGCCCAAAGGATTATTAGTAAATCAACTTGACTTCAAGATTTTGTTGCCTGATCTATTGCTCTTCCCGACAATAGCATGGTCATTTCTCAAGTCACAAATGATTATCCAATCTAATCATTTTACTATCGATTCACTCTCTCAATTTGTTACCAAAGCATGCAAATATAATAAATAATCACAATACCCAATGTATTAACATCAAAAGAAATTATATTAACATTGTTCAAAAACAAATCCTTAAGGGAGTTTAGAACATCATTAAAAACATGTTCAACATTCTCAAACCCAATTCATACATAAAGAAGAAGTAACTAAACAAGAGAAACTAGGAAAGAAATTGAAATGGCTAAGTTAGAGTGGTTGGACAACAACTGCAGATGCTCCTCTCCCCTTCTCCTCTCTTTCTTGTGTTCTCTGTCAAAGTGACAAATGGAGGCCCTCTTAGGTTTCATTCTTTTCTTTATATATCTTTTCCATTCAAGACAAACATTAGGGTTTACCCAGGGTCAAAAGTCCGAAATATCCTTTTAAAAGCCATGTTTTAGAAACTGGTCTGCATCTGTTGTCTCGCAAGCTATGATCGTGGCACTCAATTTTTGCTCTCTGTCACAATCGTGGCAGATGGATCCATGATCGTGGCAGACCACTAGGTTTCTTTCACGATTGTGGCCTAAAAAGCCTTGCTTCAAGTTTCGTTCTAATTCTCTCTGTTCTTTGATGTTTATATGAAATAGTAACAAACACATCAAGACACCTCAAAAACACAAAATTTAAGCTCAATAGCATGCTCTAACCTATAAAGCAATCAAAACACAAATATCTAACTAAATAACACAATCTTAACCTAAACATACACTAATAATTCAGTTTAACAACTAAACATATACTTAACTACACACTAAAATATTATGCAACCTATAACTATCATAACAATTGGCCTACATTGGGTGACTATTTAAATGGTATATTTCTTTCGAATTATTATAAAATGACGTCATTTTGTTTAACAACATTGATGTCATTTTTAATTAGTTATTAACACCAACATCTACTTAATACGTGTCTCATTGAAGATGGTCCAAGTGGGTTCTACTTAGTTTGATGCCTTTATTCTTCCCACATGATTGGAAGATGGGGGTATAGAAATCTTAGAATCTCTTCTTATTTTCAATGCAGAGCTTATGTCACTAGGTGCCTAGTGCTTGTGCAGAGATCAATTTGAACTTAAGATTTCTTTTAACTACTGTTGTCTTCTCCATATGATTATCAGTGCTTGGTATAACAGATTTTGTTAATGAGCAATTTTTCTTTTTTTTTTGACGAGCTGCAGAAACAAACAATGACTAAAACACACATATGGACCATCAATAATGTTCTTTTGTCTTTTCAGTGTCGTGTCAAAGAAGACACAGCTCTTATTGTTCAGTATTGAAGATGAGAATATAATTTGTAGATTCTATTCTTCATATCTTTCTCTTTACTTCGAACTAACATAGATGTACTGTTTGAGATAATTAGTACTTTCTAATTAATTTTATTTTTATGTATTTTCACATAGGACTTCTGATTATCCTACGGAATACGATGGTGGCTTCCTCCAGATCAGATTATCCCACAGTCCTGCTGCTCATTATTTCTTGTTTCTTGTTCAATGGACTGATTGTCGTCTTGCTGGTGCTTTGAGATTGTTTAGGATTCTTATATACAAGGTGTTTTGCATTGTATTTATTTGAGAAAAGTTGCTTTCAATGATCTAACATTGATTCTCATAGGCTTATGAAAATGGAAAGACCACTATGTTCATTCATGAGAGAAGAGCTAGCTTGAGAGAGTTCTATGGTGAGCTACGATGAATTGTTATTTGTCTTTAATAAGTGAACTAGTTCTTAACTTGAATCTCTTGTTGTAGATGTGATATTTCCTTTCTTAAGCAACTTCAAAGAGGAATTATAGATGTTGAAGACTGGAAACAGAGAGAAATTTATGCCAAGTATAGAAAGAAATGCGAAATGAACAAAGGGAAGCTCTCCGAAATCGATTTCAAGAGAGAAAAAGAATGCAGGATTTGTTTGGATTTTAGTACCAAGGTCGCACTACCAAACTTTGTTCCCAAACCAATGCTCGTTACCTATGATCTAAGGCCTCCCTAAGGATAGATTGACTTTAAGGTTGGGAATTTTATACATATAATATTTGGTTGATTGGTTACATCAATTTTTTATTGTAGAAAATTAGTTTTCCAACTTGATCTGTATTGATCCTCAGACTTTGGAACTTTGTTCTTCAATGGAGTTCCTTTGAAAGTTTGTGTTTTGATCATCTATGTGAGAAGTTCAGAAGATCCTAAACTAAGGATAACAGACACAAATGACCAATATCTGCTTTTGAATCAATGGAAGCAATGAACATGGAATTGTAAAGAAATTGATTCCAGACAGATAATACAAGGAACTTAGTATTATGTCAAACATATGACTAACCGAACTAAAAATTACAGGACTCAGACAGGAGCTAATAGGTCAGAGTCATTAGGAAAAGACACAATTTTTCCTACTTTTCAAAATTCCATAGTTTTTCCTTACCTGATTCGAAGAGAACCTACTATAGTAAGGTAGCTGAGAGATTATACACCCAGAACTTTTGCTCCAAAATCTGACTTCAAACATGGTCCTTTTCCTCTTCTTCATCTTCCACCTCTTCTTTCTCCTTGTCCTCCTCCTCCACTTTGTCCTACAGAGACAATTTTTAGAAGGACATTGCACATTAACAGCTAACATCATAAGACAGTGAAAGAAAAGTTGGTAATAGTTCTCATAAAAATCATTTCAGTTCTTGATGCAAAATGGAAACTTAGATCAAAGAACACTTAGCTGACACTTTGATGTAATAGCAAAAATGTTGCTCAAAGGAGAACAAATCAAGAAAGAACGGGAAAGACCCAACAAGCCCTTCATTCTAACTATACTCGCATTGATCGTAATCAAGTTCATTAAAACAGAGGATGTGCTCTTCTGCCAATGTTTGACGGAGACAAATCAGAAATGCAAAGAAGCCACTAGATCAGCTCTTTCACCGAGTAAATAGACCCTTTCTCCACCGTTAATTCCTAGCTCATCACCGCGTCATTCCCTGTAATTATGCTTTTGAGGCAGAAGATGATAAGGTGAAGCTTGTTTTTAGAAATTCGGGTATGGAAGACGATCCGATAGATTGACCCACCGTTGACGACACTGCCATCAAGAAGCTGCAACTAGTGAAATGACTAGAACAAAGAAGACGAAAATGATGATAACGAAAGAGATTTTTTTTTTCTCTGTTTGGAGTTGCTTTTCATAATTTTATAAGAACAATATCAGCTATGAAAAGATTGTTATTTACGGCAAACTTCTGTACAGTATATATAGATACAATCTATAGAGATAAGTATAAACAGTTACAGTAGATAGAGATTATAGCAAATAATATCAGATGAGATCATAGATATCCTTATCACCCTCCCACAAGTTGACTGTGGGGTGAAACAACAGACAACTTGTCTCGTAAATGAAGAAAGCGGGTTTTGAGTAAAGGTTTTGTAAATTCATCAGCAAGTTGATCTGTAGTAGATATGTAGCATACTTGAAGTTCTATGTGAGCACATTTATCACGCACAAAGTGAAAATCAATCTCTAAATACTTGGAACAGAAATGAAAAATCGGTGTGGTTGTTAAATATGTGGCATTGAGATTGTCACAAAAAAGTGAGGGAGTATGTGAACAAGATTGTCTAATTTCATAAAGTAGAGATTATAACCACTGAAGTTCTTGGACAGCAGATGCAAGTGCTCGATTCTCAGCTTCTGTGGAGGATCGTGCCACTGTATGTTGCTTCTTAGAAGACTAGGATATCAAATTACAGCCCACAAACAGAGCATAACCACAAGTTGATTTTCTGTCATCAATGGAGGCAGACCAATCACTATCACTGTACGCAAAAAACTAAGTTGAGGAAGACTTTTTAATAAGTAATCCATGATTATAAGTGGCTTTCAAGTAATATAAAATACGTTTAACAACTTGCCAATGTTGATCACAAGGATCATGAATGAATTATGAAGCTTTATTCATAGAAAAGGAGATATTAGGTCTTGTCATAGACAAATATTGAAGACCACCAACAATTGATCTATACAGTGTTGGATCTTGAATAGAAGTACCAGAAAAAATTGAAAGTTTTAGTGTAACGCCCCCTTACCGCAGGGTACTCACAGGGACTCCCGGAGGTCATTTTGGCACATATCCTACTATAAGAGCGAGCTACGATCGATCACTACACTCATTTCACATGGTATCATATCATAAATCACTTATTAAGCATCAATAGAAGTTCATAATATTTTTAAAACCATCTTTTGCCTCATTTCATTTCTCAAACCAAGAGTCTACATCGTGTCTTTTGACCCTTTCCACGCGTACATTAACAAAACCTAGTACAAATGTACTACATGAAAGAGGAAACATGTCAAATCTATCTAAGCCATCCAAAAATCTCAGCAGACTAACCTTTAAGCCATGACTGCTCTTATTGAAACACAATCTACACGAGAGTGGAGCCTCTCAGTAGCTAAAGTTGTCTCTCAGTCCTGAAAAGACAACGTTGCAATTTTGGTGAATTTTGCGAACTCAATGATCGAACCATCATTGATGAGTTCACTGGATCATAAACACATATCACATATTTCACAAATATTCATTTAATGGATATCGATCTTATAATGCTATATACATGAGACTCACATTCGTTCTTATTATTGTGATCGAGTGCCTATCACATACTTATACAAATACTAGCCCATAGGGCTCAGTCAGAATAGAGTTACAGAGCATGGCTCTATGTGCAGAACATATGTCACGGAGCAAAGCTCTACGTGGAAATGATTCATACTGGCTACTCAAGTCCCAAAACCTTTATCTGAGCATGCATTTTATGAAATACATCAAATACTGATTATGTCATATCAGATAATCATATTCGATGTTTAATCAGAAACTCATTATCATCAGACCTAAGTCCGGCATTCAACTTTCATTGAGAATTCACTTATCATGTAGGATTTCAGATCAAATCAAAGCACTTCCAATACCTATATCCATATAACAAAATCCTCGGACTTTGA
>JAJMLV010000228.1:18428188-18447353 GCA_027123465.1 Erythroxylum coca | reverse complement strand
CTAAACCTAACTGCAAAACCATATATAAGGTATAATTCTCCCATAATTGAGGTACGAAATCATAACCTAGTTGTTTTTCTCTGCATTGATCAATCTCACCTTCACAAAAAGCTTTACTTGAGCATCGGAGGGGCTAATCGGGACACAACCCCCGACGAGCCTTCCTTGTTTTGCAGGTAACTTCATGTCGGATTCATCACAGCAAGCAGCAGATTCATGGATCAGAACGGCAACGCACAGTTCAGCCAAAATCCGGCAGACCCAAGATGTTACCTTTGTTTTGTTTCTAATTTCAAACATCAAATGTGGTCAGCATCAGGATGAATTATTGGCATTACGAGGGATCATCTATATCTTTATATTTGTATTATTGCCAAATCTTTGTATGCTTGATTCGTTGGGTCATCCTATCATAATTGGTAGGCACTAAGAATGACGATGCCACAAATCAACAGGTCATTTGTGTATGTGTATCTATATATATATATATATATATAATGCGTGTGTGATTTATCCATTTTTATTTTTAGGTTGAGAAATTTCCAGAACAATATTTTATCCTAATTATCATCCTAATTAGGAAAAACTTTCAAAACATTTACTTTAATTTTTAATAAGATCTTAACTCTTTTTGCTTGTGGTTTTAATGTTTCTACAGTACCTAAACATATTATTCTATCTAAGTGCAAATGGTTTAATTTTGGTGAAGTTAATGGCAATATTACTAACATCAATGTTAGTAAGACATGGTATGATAATAACCATTTTGTCCTTTCAAGTCAAATGAAGCAAGTATTCTACTTTAACGATACCATATTGGGTAGTAATTGGAAGGTTGTTCAAATGTTTCAATACTGAAATCTCTTCGATTTTTTTTAAAGGGATAATGATCTAATGAGTGAGAATGGTAATGAAGTATATCAAGAGATCGAATTGGAGTTGAATAATGAAGCCATTCAAATAGAAAATATAGATATATCATCATTTCATAGGAGAGATGTTAATCCCATTATAATACAAGTGGATTAAGTATAATCAATCTTATCATATAAAGAGATGAAGACTATATTGAAGATGAATTATATGACAATGATGAAACTTTGGCCAAATATAATAGTGATGAAGAGTCAAATCATAATGTAATTAATGATGGTAATTTTCAGGATCTTAATCATGATGTTTGAAGGCTAAAAAATGTTGATTATTGTTTGAAATATATTGTTGATGTTTGAGTTATGTTAATGCGTATTGTTGATATTTTACTTATGTTAATGCATAGTTGATGTTTCACTTATGATAATGTGTATTATTGATGTTTTCTTGATATCACTTATGTTAATGTAGATTGTTGATATTTGAATTATATTTATATGGAATGTTGATGTTTGAGTTATGTTAATACAAAATGTTGTTGTTTGAGTTATATTTATGTGAAATGTTGTTACTTGAGATATGTTTATGCAGATTGTTGATGTTTGACTTATGTTTATGCAGAATGTTCATGTTTTAGTTGTGTTAATTCGGAATGTTACTGTTTGAGTTATGTTTATGCAGATTGTTGATTTTTTAGTTTTGTTTAAGCGTATTGTTGATATTTGAGTTACGTTAATACAGAATGCTCATGTTTGAGTTATGTTGTTGGTGTTTGACTTTTGATAATACGAATTGTTGATGTTTAAGTTATGTTTATGAGTATTGTTGATGTTTGACTTATGTTTATGCTTAATGTTGATATTTGAATTATAGATATTCAATATAATGACACATAGTAGAAAAAAAGGAAATAAGGTTGGCAACTATCGAAATTATTCTTCCCCCACAATGACCAAATCAATCCAACCCTAGCCAACAACAACAATCAACTTCATCCATCAATAAAGTCAGTCAACAACAATCTCCATCTGCCACATCTAGTGTTGAAGATTAATTTCATTTTTAATTGTTGTTCACAAATGAAGCTCAATATCGTCAATATTGACAACCCTAAAGTTTCAAGATGTGTGGCTTTACTGTTGAAACAAAGGTTTAAGGATCATCATTATTGACTATATAAATATTACACATTTTTATTTTAGATGAGGAGGCAAGGAGACATGTTCTTGAACAAATGTGTCCAAAAAATTGGGGCCAAATGTGTGATTATTGGGCCTTTGCGAACGTTAAAGTTTATCTTCTTTCTCTTCACATTTGTTTCCATTAATCTTGTTACATAATTTAATGACTATTTCTTTTCTTTATTTAGGAAAAGTATAAGAAAGATAAGGTTAATAGAGGAAAAATGAAAACTTCTCCCAACCAAGGCTCCAAATCATTTGTTTTCGTATGAAATGAATATGTAAATTCTTTGTTTAAAAGTTATAATTATATCAGTAAATACAATATTATTTATTGTGTTTCTAATTCTTTTTTTTTTCCATAAAACAGAGTGAGAAGTAATTACATGGACAAGAGTGTGATAGGATCACACTATACAAACTCACTTACTATAAGGAAAGTCAAGGGTAAATGTGAAAATAAGCTAGCACAAAATAAATATGTAAGTATAAAATTTTGTTTAAATTTTAAGTTTATTTATTTATGCAGTACTAACTAATAGTATTTTAATTGAATATTGATTTTGTTTTTCAAATTTTAGAATAAGATACAGGAGTTGTTGCAAAGATTATTGTTTGATAGAAATGAGCTAAATGTAGATGACATTTGCAACAACGTACTTGGAACAAGATCCGGCCACATCAAATGTCTTAGGTCAAGACCAACATATGTTGACCATCTTGAAGAGGAGAACCGGTCATTGAAGGCTAAATTAGAATGTAATGAACAAAACTTAGAATGTAATGGACAAAAGTTAACTAAGCTTAAAAAGATGATTAAACAAATACTTGACTCGAATTATGTAAGTAGTAGTAACGATGAAAACGAGTCTTAATTTGTACATAACTATTTTTGTTAACATTTGTAATTAACATTTAAAGATATTTTATTGTTTATATAAAATGCTTCTAATTTCTAATTATTTTAATTATATTTTCTTATAATAAATTATAAAACAAAAAATCTAAATATTACATACAATAACATGGATTTAAAATATCACCAATAATTATAATTAACATGATAATTTTTTTAGTAATTATTTTTATTAAAAATTGAAAACATAGTTGAAAAGATTTGCCAACGTTTTCAAAATCTTCGCCAAAACATTTTAGCTACATTTTGAAAAACGTCATCAATAACTTTTGGTTACGTTTCCAAAAGCACAATAAATTTTTTTTTGCTATGACTGCTATAACTTCGCTAATAATTTTTGGTGACGATTTATTAGTACCTACATTTATAGTATCCTAAAAAATAACATTTAGCAACAAAAATTTAGTTTACCAAAATATCATTGACAAAGATTTATCGTATCATTGTGTATCTCTTTTCATTAGGTATTTAGTTAGTAGCAAAAAAAAAATCGCAACAATTTGATAAAAACATCACCTATAGTATTTTGTGATCGAATTTTGTGACGATTTGGATGATGATTTAATATCATCGTTAAATATTATAAACGATGAATTAGGGCTAAAAGCCCCTTCTGTTGTAACGAGTTTCAAAATTATAAAGAACTATATCAAGATCATTAAAAAGCTTCTTAATCTAAATAATTATTTACCTTGTCATTAAAGGGCTTCTTAATCAAAATAATTATTTACACTAAATAAAATTTGCATTATGGTTTTATTAGTAATTAATCATATCTAACTTAAAATAATAATGTTCTAAATAAAATATACCTTAACTATGACTTATTTTTGTTAAACAAAGTTAATATTCATATGATCTTGAACTTAAATATTAACTCATATATAGAATAGTGATTATCTTTTATATCTTTAATACTTTATAAGTATCAAATATTGATAATCTTTAGTATATTATTAATGCACTGAACCAGAACAAGTAAACAACTTTGATATCTGTTTATAAAGATCTAATTTCTAGAATTAAGATGTTACCTTTTCATATCTTATAAAAGTTATTCTTGGACTATGAAATATTCAATAATTGAACATATGAATTATTTTTCTCTATGAGCAATATGTCGTTGCATATTCCTACTGAGGAGGATAACTATACTCCCACTAACATTTTTGGAAACATGACAAATTTATAATCATTTCTAAAATAACCTCTTTAAATTTATCATGAGAGAAATATGTTATCATCTCATAACCTTTTAACTACACACCAAATCTATTAACAAAGGTACTAATTCCGTTTGGATATATTGTCATGTGATTTAAACGTTTTCAAATTTCATCTTACAATACTATTCTATCTTGAAAACCATTATCCAAAGTATGCATTGAAATGAAAATTTTGTTCAATATGGTCTATAAAATTATATCTAACCCATTTGGATATCTAATAACTTTCTGTTATTCAATTTAGTTCTAAAATTATTGAATAATATATGCTTCAACTAAGTATCACATCCTAAAATCATTAAATTTGACTCTTTTAACATCTTACCATTCTATATATAATGGAGAATCTTGCTAATTGATTTAATTGGAATTAATGAAAGTAAGTAATTGGGCTAAGCATAACTATAGAATAAATCACGGGAACTTGGATAGGAGGTTTTGTACACAATATAGACGTCTGCACCGCCGTTTGTGCATAATTATGGGGAGTATTTATAGGATTATAACTTGCATGGGATCTTGGCTACTGGCAAGTACAGTTAGATGTGGACTCCTTGATAGTTATTAACCTATTATCCTCCTTAACTGATCAACCAATCCAGTATAATTCTCTATTACTCGACATTCAAAATCTACTCGCTAGAGAATGGGTTGTGAAGGTTAGACATGTGTACCGAGAGGCTAATCGAGTTGCGGATTGGTTAGCTACTTATATCGCTTCACTAGAACTCGACATCTATATATTTCAAAACCTGCCTGTGGGTTGTCTATCTATCCTCATAGAGGATGTTTCGGGAGTATCTCTCCCCACTTAGTTAATTAAGGTTTCATGTATCTCCATTATAATAAAAAAAAAATTGCATCATAAAATATATCATTTTATGGACTCCTTAATCAAAACTATAATACTATGGAATTTAGTTATAGAGATATTCACTATAAAATCTCATCGTCTATAAATAACTAAGAAATTTTAATTATAATCATATCGATTTCATCAAAGTGTTTCAACATTATTAATATTTAATTTCTAGATATATTTAAGGATTAATTATAAAAATCCCCAACTTTAATTAATTTTGCAATACTAGTTTAAAATTTAAAAAGTGATGCTAAAATGTTCAAAATTTCAATTTGTTGCGAATATAACCCAAAGTTAACTTCTCTATTAACCTCACCGATGTGGCTTATCATGTTAGATTAAAAATTTTGACACGTGTTTAATTATTTTCTAGATAATTATTTAATAAATTTAATAAATTTGGAAAAAGAAAAACTTAGTGATTCTTCATCCATGTATTCTCCTTCTCCTCCTTGCTGGTTTTGTATTTGTCTTTACTTTTTCTTGGTCATTTTCTTGGTAGCTCCGACATTCCTCTAGCTTGCTTGCTCTATCTTAAAGTTACCTCATTAGAAGGATGTGTTTCCCCATATTATTGTTTTATTCCTTCCTTATTGTCTTCATTACCTAAGATTTGTTGAACGAGAAAAACCATACACATGTTAACGAAGGCTTACATGAAAGTGGGTATAATTGGAAAGGGGTTTCAAAACATTTGTGAAGATTGTGGAGTTTGGTTATGTTCCTAGTGGGGTTGCATGCAATTCTCCAATGTTTTAAAAATTAAACTGGTCAAAGAAAATCTTTAAGATTTATAGGTTCGACTGGTATGAAACTGTTATATATAAAATCGATATATAATAAATAAGAAGTAAAATTTATAAAATACATAAAATATAGTATAAAATAAAATAATTTACTAAAATAAAAATGCAATAAAAATGTGTATTAATATATAATAAAATAATAATAAATCTAACAATTTAAACAAAGTTTGAATCTAACATAAATTTTTAAATGATAATATAGAAAATAATAATAATAATTGTATTCTATATTATCATTTATTTAAAGATTCATAAAAGTTGAAGTATATTTATAGAAAGTCAATAGAAAAACTTTGTTATAACTTCTTTTTCAAGGTCCTTTAAACAGACTTCTTTATAGTTTAAGTATTATTTTAACACATTTTTAAAGTATCTTAAGCAAAATTACTTATATATACTAATTAATAATTCAATTTATTAAACAAATTTATGATAAAAATAATTATTTTTTAATAATAATAATTTTAAAATTTCAATTAAAATATAAGGAGATAAATAAAAAGCCTAAACTTTAGCAAATATAATTTATTAATGAGATTAAATAAATTTAGTATTTTTAAAGGATAAAAATAGTAATTTATTTTTAACAGTAATAGTTTAAAACAAAAAATTAAAATTAAAATGTAAAGAGATAAATAAAGAATAAAAATTTTAAAAATGTAATTTATTAATTAAAATATGTGAGAATTGAAAAGGAAAATTTTGATTAAAATTCAAAAGATTTATGAAATATACCAGTCCCTTTCCTACAATGCATTGTACCAAAGCTTAAAAACTTAGTGCAAAAGAGGAAGAAATTTGTGATGGGTCCCACATACTCTAAAAGATGGTAGGTCCCACATGATTAGAAGACGGAAGGAGGGAAAGTTTTATGGTGGATCCCACATCCTCAAAAAGATGTTGGGTTCTACATGTTCAGGGCTCCACTTGGCTTGGGATAGGGGCTACCGGCGAGTTATCCTGGAAGTGGACTCCCTGGAGGTAATAAATATATTATTCACATCCAGAGTCCCTTCGACTGACTATTCCTTTTTGGTGGCAGGTATTCGGGAGCTCATGTTTCGAGTGTGGGCCTTGAAGTTCCAACATGTTTACCGGGAAGGCAATCAGAGTGCGGACAGTCTTGCTGCACTAGCTGCTTACTCCAGCCCCGGAGTCCACTCTCTTCAGGAGGCTCCGTCGATTCTTTTGGCCACTATGGCCCGTGATACTCATGGTGTCTTGTATCGCCGATCTCTTCAGTCGTAGTTCCATATTTTCTTTTCCCATGTATTAAAAAAAAAAAAAAGATGGTTAGGTTGGTATTCCTTTAAAAAGAAGACAGGCCATTTACAAGAAAGAGTCTTCTAGAAAGAATCTCTAAGCTTGGTTATGTTTCTGATGAGGAAATCTATAGTGAACTCATCTTTTCTCTATGCATAATTGATTCTGGAAGAGATGCATTACTCTTTAAATCTGAGATGGTTCACAAATACTTGAAACCTAACATTGTTGAATACAGGGCTCTAATAAGCTACTTGTGCAGAATAAATTAATTGTAGCGATGAAGCTTAAGCTGAAGCTTTACTTGAAGAAATGGTTTGAAACAATGTGTTGTCAGACACAAAAATTTTCAAGGCATTAGTGCAAGACTACTATAAGGAAGGGAAGATCTTGGCATGTAAGTTGCAAGCATGGAGTATGAAGAAAGATCAAAACTTGAAATGGGAAATTCGTTATGCAGCTCTTTTTTGGCAACAACAATGGCGATGGAGAAAAGGAATTAACGGAGACATCAAGCTTGTCCTGGAGGAAAGCGACTAGCTAGCGGGCTTCCTCGAGAGTTAGGGAGGAGATGTCTGCACCGAGCTTCAATGTTCTCCAGAACAGAGATGACCAAGACTAGGTTGAGACGGTCACGGTGGTGGTGAAAATAATTACTTGATTTTTTTTCCAAATTTATTAAATTATGAAAATAATTACATGAAAAAAATTTGAACACATGGTAGACATATGGTGAAACCATTAATTTGAAGGGGTATGCCATGCCAGTGACATTAACAAAGAATTCAAGGTTGAGCTATATTCGTAACAAATTGAAAGTTTAAGCATTTTAATGTTACTTTTTAAAGTTACGGTTAGTATTGAAAAAATTGAATAAAATGTGTGATTTTTATAATTAATATTTAAATACTTCAAAAATTTTAAAAATTTAAATCAATATTTCATTTAATATATATGAATCTATCATATAATGTTGTTGATAAATATAATGAAGTATAAGTATTCATCCTTTTAATTGTACATCAAACACATCATATGCATAAGATTTAGCAATTTCTTCCTTTCAATTTAGTCATCCTTCAACTTAACAAGTTTTACATGTCTCATATGATTCATATTTAAAGGATACATATATATCCTTTTATAGAATTTTATGATTGTCATTATATTGATTTAACCAATATGGCATAAAAGGATAATTTGATTATCTAACTTTGTATTCTTACTAATTATGTTAAGGATAAGTCTTTCTTAATCCATTACATACAAACTATTATATAAACTAAGATCAACTACTTTTACTCAACAAGCTAATTCTTATGATGCCTTAAATATTATAGTAATTTTAAATCTAAATTTGTATCAAACTCTTAATATCAATATTTCATAATAGACATATAACTTTCCTTCTATCCTTTTTAAACACTCTTCTCAAGCCTATCATATGTCTAAGAAATTTGATTTTTTGATTTTTAATATCAGCTATACTAAATAAAGATAATTTTTAGTTAAAATAAAATAAATATAAAGAAAGCAAGTAATAGGTTTATATGTCATAAAAACTGAAAAGATTATGACTTGAATAACATATTTAGTTACTTTTACTATTTTATTCGAAATAATAGCCTTCATTACTATTCTAAAAAATTAGTCTAAACTCCCTAGTAGGTTAGGATCATATTAAATTTATTTGATCTTTAGTTTGCTCAATAAACTAATTAAACTTAAATTACGTATAAAACAACTTTATTAATCACATCTTATGTTACTCCTAGATTTATTAAGTGACAAATCTTATAAAAACATATCTTATATATTATTCCTAATTGTACCTTTAAATTCATATAATCATGAGTTTGCTCATTCAAATTATACAAATTTAGTTAAGTAGGGTATATTATTATAAGACTAAATATTTAGGTTAAAGCAACCTTAAGTTTGTTTAATAAACCTAACAATAAATAGAATTTTGATTTATTCTTGTAAGAATGGAAGGTACAATCATGTTCACAATGTGTACTTCATATTTAGCAATAGATTTAATTTTTTATGGTCTTATCAAATACAAATTACATGTAAAATGTCATTTATTTAAACATGCAATTCTTCATGCAAATATAATCAAATTATACGCATAAAATATTGTTTGATTCTAATGATCAATATAATCTTCATAATCTAAAATAACATTTCTACGTCTTTAGATAATTAAATTATATTAAAATATTAATTCCTAAATAAATTAAATTCATATGCCAAATAAAAATTTAATTTGTTTTGAAATAAAATTTCAAATTCAATTAGAAATTGCTTTTAATTATCTTGACTAATTTAATTGGAAATGTAATAAATTCTTCTTCTTATTATTATTATTAAGAAAAACTCATTTCCCAAAATTTAAAATGTAAGATATTCTAATCTAATTCCAAAATCACTTTCCAATCAAATATAAACAATTTTTTCTTAATAAAAATATTTTATAATATTAAAGGAAACAATTTTGATTTTAAATTAAATTAAAAAGACCTTTGTATTATTTTGTTATAGATTAAATTATCAATTAATTAAAAAATAATTATTTAATAAATTAGAAAATTATTTGCTAAAACATTTACTGAACTATGGGAGATTACAATTGATGTTTTGATGATAAAAAAATATAATTATTGTTAATATGTTTTATTATTTTGATGGAAAGCAATATTAGAACAAAATGAAGCCATAAATTCAAGAAGATAGTATATGAAGTTGATAAAGAAAAATTGAAATTTACAATTGAGAAATGAAGATCAAACGAGAACAAAAGAAGATCAAGGCTTATTATGGCTATTTCATATTTTGTATTATTAATGTAGGCTCACTTGGTTAATTTTATGATCCAAAAGACTCATTAAGCATAATCATTCTTACTTTATTGCACGAGTCTTTACATTCATCAAGAAATATTGAAGCTTTTAATTTTAACATAAAAGTTTCTTATTCTTTTAAATAATCTTTGGGGAACATTTTTGGAAGTGGTTTAATCATATTTGGATTAAACAAATTGGTTTAAAGTATTTAAAGTTGTTAAAACCATATTTTTGAGGTGATTGGTCAACCTATATTGGTTAGTGGTCAATTATTATAATTTAAAGATGCTAAATTTGAAGTATTGAGAGTTTGTTATAACATTAGTTGATGTACTGGCTCACAAACCTATCATATTGATTGAGCTGCTTGACCAGTGTTTAAATAGCTAGTGAATCTAGTGCTATAAATGCATATATGACCACTACACTGTTTATGGCCATTGTAATAACTAGTTCTTAACTCCAATGACTATAGGTTTTGGGTGTTGCATACACACATTTCAAAGAATTTTTCAATCATTTGAGTGTTATTATGTATTTTTTTATATGAGCAAACGATCTTAGAGTTATTAAGTGGTATAGTGAGGTATTTTAAATTATAATATTTAGTTAGGGCAATATATTATTGTATTTTGGGGTGATATAAGAGAGATTGAGTTTCCTTTTCTCTTTGAAAGTAGATTGTAAGAAGGCTTCCTCTTTACCGAAAAAGATTATACAAAGGTTATTATTTTCTTCAAAGAATAATTACAGTGGAATTCAAAGAAGAGTTTTAAGAGCAGAAGTAGGTAAGGATTATTTACCGAATCAGTATAAATCAGTTTGCATTCTCTCCTTCCTATCAATTTTAAATTTTTGTTCAATTTTGATTAATTTATATTAAACAATTCATTCATGCATATTTACATTGATTATTGTTAATTGAGTACATGAATTAGAAATATTGTTGAATTTTGTAAACACTTAATTCACCCCCTCTTTTAGGTGCCATTAGGGACTAACAAGTGGTATCAGAGTAGGTCTATTAAGCTAGCAATTCTAGCGAAATCCTATAAAAATTATCATAATGGCATATTTAAAAGCATCATCATTATCATCAACATTCAACTAAAAGAGACAAAGCATTACTAGACCTCCTTTATTTGATGATAGTGATTAAATTCGAAAACTATGATGAGATTCTTCTTAATGGCTGAAACTATAAACCAATGGAAATAGTATCAAATAGTCCCTTTTATTCCAACAAAAATTATAGATAACAAAAGGGTACCTAAATTAAAGGAAGAATAGCACCCTTAAGATGATAAATTAGTTTCTTTGAATAGTAAGACCATACAAATCCTATTTTGTGCCTTAAAAGAAATGAATTTAATAGGGTATCTATATGTGTGAAATAAGTTATAACATTTGACATATATTAGAAATTACTCGTGAGGGCATAAATTAAGTTAAGGAGAGCAAATTAAGCATGTTAACGCATTAATATAAATCATTTTAAATGAAGCATGATGAAGCATTTATAACATATATACCAGATTCATTAACATTATTAATGCTTTCAAAGGTCTTGGAAAAACCAATATTAGTGTTGAATCAGTAAGAAGGTTGTTTAGATCATTTCCAGATAGGTGGGAAGCTAAAGTGAAAGCTATACAATAAGCTAAGGATCTAATAACACTACTTTTAGAGGAACTTATTAGATCTCTCCACACATATAAAATAAGGCTCCAAGAGATATAAAAAAATAATCATTTCTAAAGAAGAAGAATTTAGTGATTAAAGCCTTAAAAGAATAATCAAATAAAGAGGAATAGATATCAACTAGTGAAAGCAAAGAAGATATTGACTTACTCACTAGAAAATTGAAGTACTTAAAGTAGAAATTCTCTAAAAGAAAGAACTTTAAGGAAAGTAAAAGTAATTTAAAATATAAATCCTCTAACATTATTTACTTTGAATTTAGAAAACTCTGAGATATAAAGTCATAATTTCTTCAAGTCAAAGATAATAAGAAGTGTGAAAAAAATTATAAGAAGGAGAAGAAGGATAAGAAGAAAGGACTTAAAGCATCAACTTGGAATGACACAAGTGAATTTGAAATCAAGAATTCATAAGAAGAGATAGCTCATATGTGCTTTACAAATGAGGTAACATCCAACCCTAATTCATGTAATGATTAATAATGATGATGATGTGACATGATGAATTAGTTGAAAGTCTAAAAATCATAAGAAAAACACAAAATTATGTTTAAAATTTAATGAAGCTCAAAAACACCTGGATGCATGCATAAGTGGGAATTAAAAAAAAAAGAAAAGTGAATTACATAACATTAAAGTATAAAAAATGTGATTATTGATGAAAATAATGAGTTAGATGCATTAAAGCAAGGATGAAACATTAACAAAGCATATAGATTCCCTTAAGGACTTATTGTCCAAGTTTACTAAAAGGAATGGAAAATAGAACACATGCTAGAAACTCAAAAGAATTGCAATGATAGGCATGGAATAAAATATAACTATGAAAGGGAAGGCAAATTTAAAACCACATTTGTTAAAGGAAATTATTTGTATTGTGAAGACCCTTTACCTAAAATGAAAAATGAGCATTAAACATCTGCATCTGAGAATGTATATGCATATGACACATCCACTAAGGCTCAACCTGAGAGCAAACATCATGTTTTTATATATTGCTTACAACCTAGGCATAGAGTTCAGCATTGTCAAGGGAAGAATAGAAATAACTTCTATAGTAACATGCAAATACATACATCATGCTTTTATTCATAGAAGGCATCACAAATGTAATCATAGGACATTTCACTACTCTAGGAGAATATTCAACAACTTTACTTTCCAAAAGAAGTTTTCTGATTATGATACATATATAGAATGTGTATATGCATCATTATTATTCATATAACATGATATGTCACTTTTGTAGTAAATATGGACATGCTAATAGATTTTGTTTTCTTAAATAAAGAATGTTAAGCAAACTTTTGAAAGTGTGGGTTGAAATGAAGAAGGAATCAATCAATCAAGGAACAAAGCATTGATTACCTTGGTTTGTAAGACTATTAGAAAAGAAATAGCAACTGGGATATAGTATATAAGTAATAGTTATTTAATTTAGTTTTATTAAGGATAACAACAACAACAACGCAGTGAAAGTCCCACCAATATGTGGGGTCTAAAGAGGTTTAGTAGTACATAGCTTTACCCTTAATTAGTAAAGAGTTTGTTTCACACACACACACACACACACACACACAAAAACATAACAAAGTAACAATAATTAAAAATAAAAATAAAATACATAAATTGAGTTTTATTAAGGAGTTTATGCATTTTATCAGGATGAATTTAACCTCCTTGCCTCCAAGAAAGTCTAGAAGATGTTTTAGGATGAGGATAATTTAGCCATTAAAGACTTTTCAAAAGAGACAATTGTTGAATCCAGTGAGAAATATGAGAAGGACAAGAAGTCTCCAATGTATTGTAAACTCAATAAGAATTTTAATTCAAAAATCTTATAAGTAATGTTTAACTTGAGGTAATTATTAGTTCATACTTTAGAAATATGTTATGACTTATGTTTATGTGTGAATTTAAAACCTTGGTGATGATTGCTTATGTTTCAAATATGAATAAGGTATTTAATAATTATTTTTAAGTAACTAGACTTAGAGATTATTTTACAAATTGAGGACACTAAGTTAGATTTTATATTAATTGGGAAATAATTTTTCTAAATTGTTAAATAATGTTAAGTTTTATTTTCTTCATTGAATTTATGTTATAAGTCTCTTTTGAAGTTTTTGATTGATGTTACTATGACCTATTAAATGTTTTGGGATAAATTTGAGTTGTAAAGCTATATTTTAACTTTTTAAAACACACTAGTTGATCAATATCTTAAGTGTGATCTACTAGTGTAACCAAAAACCATGTTTTTCTATCTTTCTAGTGAGTTTGTTCTTTATTTAGATGCTTGTCTAGTCGCCCAATTACTCATATTGGTCAACTTTTGTCTTTAAGTGGTCAAAGAATTTTCTTTTAAGGAATCTTTATAGTTCCAGTGAGTTTGTTCATGGTCTAGTAGCTTCTGCATCCTTCAGTGATCAACCAATATTACTCACAAGCTGACTAGCATAGTCGAGTTTTAAAACCAAACTAACTTTTTCACCATTGTTCACTATTTCTTCTCTATGAAACACTAGCACTAGTCAACCAATCCTTCATATTTAACACCTCTCCTGCCTCTTCTCATCTATTTTCATAATTTTGTTTATATCTTTTAAAACCCTAAACAATTCTCTCTTCTTATTGAAAACATCATCCCCCATTACATAAAACTCTCATTAGATTGCATCAAATTGAAAATTTATCATTCTTGAATTTTCTATTTAGGATTTTCAATATTTTCTTAATTAAAAATATCTTTTCAAATTGTTGTTTTATAATTAAATTGTAAAAGTAGTTAAGTATATTTTCCTTTCAATTATACTTATACATCTTTAATTTTTTTCAATGTTAGTATTATGGGCATTTTTTCATATTTCTTTGATTCCTTTGAAATTTTGGGGCTTTCTAATTTATACCTTCTTTTATGAACTTGATTGTTGGATATTGCAATTATGTGTTTATTTGTTATAATTAGAAATTTTAATTTTGTCAAAACTTGTCCTCGATGTTTTAATTGAATCTTTCAACTTAAGCATAATATCAAAATTGGGAATTTTCAAATTAGACACAATTATGGTTGTTTCTATCAGAATTGACCTTTTGTTTTGACTCCTTAAATATAAAATAATATTCTTTAATGAGAATGTTTATCATTCTTAATCAAATACATATTGATTATTTCCACTAAGTTAATTTGATGCATGACACTTTATATGTCACATTTTTAGATGATGATTTCTTTTTGAAGATTCTGAAAAGGGGTAAAAAGATTTGTGATATTAGATTTAAGAGGAGTGATAACATTTAGGGGGAGTGATTGTTTTTCATTTTTATATTTCTTGCACTTTATATGATATACTTAAGTAAAGTTTTGTTATCTTCGTTTATGGATATTTCGATGATTTTGAATATCTTTTGTTCTTAATATTGTATTATTTTTTATGTATGAATTAAGGAGGAGTAAATTATTATGTTGATAGTTGTTTATATGCTTAACTTTATTATTATTCTCTAATATCACAAATATTTTGTCTTTAGCCAATGGATGTTCTAATTGATGTTTTGATGATAGGAAATATAATTACTACTAATGTGTTTATTTTTTGGATAAAAATCAATATTAGAACAAAATTAAGCTATAAACTCAACAGATAATGTATGAAGTTGGCAAAGAGAAGTTAAAGTTTACAGCAGGTGAAATGAAGATCAAACAAGAACAAAAGCAGATTAAAGATCATCAAAGACATTTCAATTTTTTTATTATTTATAAGCTCATTTTATGGATTTGATGATTTAAAAGGCTCACTATGCATAATCATTTCATCTTATTTGACTACGCGAGTCTTTACATTCATTAAGAGGCATTGAAGCTTTTGATTTTTATACAAAAGCCTCTAGATCTTTCAAATAGTCTTTGATGAACATTTTAGGAAGTTTTTTTAATCATACTTGGATTAAAAATTATTTTTGAGTATTTGAAGTTATAAAAATTATGTTTTAAAGATGATTGGTTGATCTATATAGGTTAACAGTGGATCAATATAAGTTAAAGTTATTAAATTTAAAGTATTAAGAGTTTGTTGTAACATTGGTTGGTGTACGAGTTGACCAATCTGTCATATTGGTTAACAAGTGATCTAACAACTAGTGAATCCAGTGTTGTAAATGCATACTGGTCACAACTAGTGAATCTAGTATTGTAAATGCATACTAGTCGATAAGTGCACTGTATATAATCATTGTAACGACTAGTCTTGGCTCTATAGGTGGTTTTGGATCCCAAAATAATATAAATAAGTGTTTTCTCGTTGATTTTAGTATAAAGAAGCTTTTGAGTGTTGTATATACACATTTCAAAGAGTTTCTCAATCATTTGAGCATCATTGTGTCATTTTTATATGAGTAAGTCATTTTAGAATTATCAAGTGATAAAGTAGGGTATTTTGAGTTGTAATATTTGGTTGTAACAATACATTATTATATTTAGGGGTGATACAAGTAAGATTGAGGATCCTCTTCACATTAAAAGATGATTGTAAGAAAGATTCTTCTTTACAAATAAAGATTGTTCAAAGGTTGTTATTCGCCTTTAAAGAAGACTTATAGTGAAATTTAAAGAAAAGACTTGAAAGTGGATATAAGTAAGGGTTATTTATCAAACCATTATAAATTAGTTTACATCTCTCCTCCATATTCTCTTTATATTATTGTATTAAGCAATTATTTCATTTATATTTATATTAAATATTGTTAATTGAGTATATTAGTTAAAAATTGTTAAATTTGTAAACACCTAATTAAACCCTCCTCTTATCTGCCATTGGAGACTAATAATATCATAAAAGCTCAATTTCTTAATTAATAACTAAAAAAATATCTCTTCAAATTTAATCAAGGAAAGCAAATTTTCTATTTAATTGAGAAACTTATTATTCAAATTAGTAAAAATAATTTCTAAATAAAATAGAATAATAACTCTCCAAAAAAAACTTATCCTATTTCAATCAAATTGAACTAAATAATTTAATTAAGAAAAACATTTCTTTATTATTTAAGACAATAACTTTTTTATTTTTAAAGGATTCTAATTAATTACTAGTTCTAATGTGATTGAATTCAATTAACTTAATTTCTAAAAATAATTTTCTAAAATATTAATTAGAAATTAATTTAATAATTTACCACTTGAAAATTAAAATAAAATCTAAAAATATTCCTAATAAAAATTATCCTTTTGAAAAAAGATTTATCAATTAGAAAATTTTAAATTTATTAGAATATTGTTTCCAGACTTCGCATTGCCACCGCCCTTGATTTTTCCTCTTATCTATCGTTGGAGCTTCTTCTAGGGAACTGCCTTGCTTCTGAACTCGTCTTTGCTTCTTCTTCTGCCATTGCATCTTCCATGGGCGCTTTTCGCCCCATCGCCACCGCCGACACATCCCACCAGTGACGATTCGTGAAAATATACTGATTCGACAACCACAGTCAAACCCATAGGGCAATAAACCAATGACCCTAATCGCAATTTTCATATTCTTAAACTATGGGACATGCGTCCGATTCTCCAGAACAAGTTTTTCATTTTTTCTAGAAATCTTAAAACTTTTAGGGGGGGTGCCTAAAGTTTCAACCAATATTCTTTTCTAGAAACCATAACAAAGATAAATGGGGACATGCTATTCCAGTTTTTTAGAAACTTCTAAACAAGGCAGAAGCATGCACAAAACTGAAACGTTGGAAATTAAAGACTTGTTTTTGTAGAAAATAACAAATAAGCTATGGGAAAATACACTATGCAACATTAACTTTAAGCCTTAATCGTATTAAATCAATAATAATCATGCAACTTTAATCAACTTAACAATTAAAGCAGTCTATGATACTACTGTAAGAAAATTAACGGTGAAGCCTAGCAGAAAAACTAAATTTTTACAATTTTTTGGAAAGAATCTCATTAATTGAATAACTTAAAAATATGAATTATGAATCAAAGTTTAAATGTACCATTTTTGAATTCCTAAAAAAACCTTCTTAAATAATAAACCCCAAATTATTTACATGGTCAGTCTCTAACAATATTCACAAACTAAAAAAAAGAACTCAATCAATTTAAGAAGAAAATATATGAATATTAACTGTTTTATGCCTTTTTCTAATTTATAGAAAAATATGCCAGATTTTGATTTAAAATTTAAAGAATAATTATAATAAAGTCTAACTTTAATTATAATTGCAATAAATTGAATATTTCATTTTTTATCTCTAAAGTTTTTCAAATAAATCGAATATTTCATTTTTTATCTCTAAAGTTTTTCAAATATCACAATTAAGTTCAATATAACTTAAACTGATTTTTCTCTATTAAATTGCTTTACGAGTGATTCATTATGATTCTAATATGTAGGTAATGATCATAAATTATAATCAGCATTAGAATTAGAATTATATAAACTTTTTAACAGGAATGTCAATGGGCCAAGTTGGGCGCCGGGGGGTGGGGCGACGCCCCTGGCTTGACCCTGCTGACCACGAGCCAGGACAGTTAAGCCCGTGGCTCAGCCCAATCGTATAATTTTTTTTTAAAAATGACAAAAACGACGTTATTTTGGAAGTAACAGTCGGGTCACGGGGTGGGTTAGGCTAGCATGTTCTCGGCCATTGACTCAATCAGGCCGATCATTTTTGGCCTGTGGTCTGGTTAACTCATGTCAAATTTGGGTTGTGTCGAGCGGGCAGGCCAAAATTAGCATTCGTACTTTTTAATTTATCTTTAATACTCTAATTAAATAATTTATAATCATAAATAAAAATTGATATTTAACAACACTTTATAACTTTCAAAATATTATGAATATCAAAGTAGTTTGAATTAATTTGTCCATGCATAATTATAAAATATAGTTTAATCTTTTTGTTGTCTACTATTCCAATTGAAAATTTAGTATGAAATTAGTATCTACTATATTTAAATACTATCATGCTTATTCTTACTAACAATTGATTTATAATTGATATTAAAAAAATCTCTTCTGATATCAGTTCACTCTATCTAAAAATTTTCTTAAATTATTATTAGTCAAAATTAATGAGATATTCTCCCTAATTATTTTTAGGTAATGAAACTTTATTGACATACTCATCAATTTTCATATAGTTCATACAATATTCAAGTATTATCGACTAAACAGCTCTAAATAGAATAAATTATAAGTAGCATCAAAATATATTAATATTCAAATAAGATAACTTTGTAATATCAAGTTTAAGGATCAATCTTTTAAACATCATAATGAGGATATCCATATAGAAATAAGTAATTTTCCATTCAAAATTCTTAAATTAGGTTAGTTTAATAAACTTATTCTCAAATAAATATCCACATATTTGTTTAAGTTTTGATTTTTAAAATAAATTTATTTTAAGAAATTTATCTTACATGTTAGTTAATGAAACAGTATATAAAAGATAAACAATACTTTTAATTAATTATATC
>JAJMLV010000228.1:18412673-18428088 GCA_027123465.1 Erythroxylum coca | reverse complement strand
TTGTACAAGTCGACTTATCGGTACTAGATGCGTGTAAGTCGACTTATCCATTGTAACAAGTCGACTTGTACACGACTCAATATTCATATCCAATGATCTATTTTTGCAAGACCTACGGACTAACAGTATTATGATAGTTATCAAGGTTAGGAATAGACTATATGAGCTAACCACAGATAGCCTATTACCCTCAGGGACCATGAAAGGTCCTCCGCTAGACTTTTACAGAACTAAAAATGTTGCACTTAGTACTTCTATTTCCTTTGTTTGGCATAGTAGACTAGGACATGTTTCTAAAAAAAAAATACGACATATTAATGAAATCAAGTCTTCCAATCATAGCTTGTTTAATTATCAAGTATGTCCTATGGCAAGATGGGTTAGAGAGAGACTCTCTCCCTTCTCTCTAGACTGCTTCCTTTCTCCTTCTTTCCTTCTTTCCTTTCAAATCTCCTTCCCGCCCTATGGCTGTCCCTGCCAACCCTCTTGTCCGCCCCGCTGAGGATTTTCCTCCTTTGTCCTCAACCTCTCCCCCTTCCTCTCTAACCCCCTCGCCCTCGACCGCTACCCCTTTGGCAGCTCGGAAATCATGGAAACAGGTGGTTGGCGACTCCTTGGCTTCCTCTCTTTCTTTCTCGCCGCCCAGTGAAGTCGATGGGCGTCTCATTGTTTGTCCGGATCTGGCCACTCTTCAAGCTGGGGCTGCTAGTTGGCAGACCACCCTGGTTGGTTTTTTCCTTGATCATCGCCCTGCTTTTCCCCTGATCCATCGATGGGCTACCAAGTTCTGGAAGAGCCGAGGCCTTACTGATGTCCTGCTCTCTGAGGATAACTTGCTTCTCTTCTCCTTCTCCTCCCTTTCTGCTGCTTCTAAAATCTTGGAGGAAGGCCCGTGACATGTTGGTAGCCAGCCTCTTTTCCTGCAACTCTGGCAGCCGGGCCTCAAGTTGGAAACCATTAAAATTCAGAATCTTCCTATCTGGGTTAACTTCCATAATGTGCCTTTGGAGTACTGGACCACTCCGGGACTTAGCCAGCTCGCTAGCTTCATTGGTAAGCCGTTGTGTATGGATGAGAATACGGCCTTGAAGAATCGCATTGGTTATGCCCGCCTCTGTGTTAGTGTCGCGGTGTCCAAGGAGTTACCGGATGAAATCCCCTTAATGCGACTTGGGCCTGAGAATCGCTTGTGGGAGGACAGCATTGCTGTGTCTTATCATTGGCGGCCCCCGGCCACCCCCCACAATGCTACTTGGCAACTTACCGGTAAAATTTTCAAAACTGGCACTTATCTAGAACTGATGAACCTTGAGGTAGAAGGCCCGGTTGATCTGGCCCCTGCCCCCTCTATTGTTTCCCCGAGTCCGCCAAGTTCAGCGGCTGCTCCTTTTGTCGGTCCGCCCGTTGTTGCTACAGAGCTCCCCCAGACAGCTCCCTCTTTATCCCAGCCCGTAGAGCCTGGGGGGCCCGCTGATATGCCTAGTGCTTCGCCTCTATTGCCTGTTTCTGAGATTCCTGAGGCCTCTCCTGTTTTGCCGCTGTCTCAGCTTCTCCGTCTAACTCTTCATCTCCGGGGACCTCAGTTAGTTCTGAAGCTATACCTCTCCCTTTGCCCGGCCTTCCTGCCGATGAGACCAGCGGGGCTTCCCACTCCACCGCTCGACGCAAATCCCAGCGGGGCAAGGGTAAAAGCCTCAAACCTCCCACTTCTTAATATGTCCATTTTGGCATGGAATGTTAGGGGAATAAATTGTCCTACCAAGCTTCAGGCTTTGAAGGATTTTGTCGTTTCAGAAAAACCGCTTTTTATGGGCTTACTTGAAACGAAGCTCCGGTTGGACAAACTGAATAAACTTCACCTTTTGGGTCCTCAATGGAGCTTTTTATCCAACCACAGCTTCCACGCTTTTGGCCGTATCATTGTCTACTTTAATTCTGCTACTGCTCAGGTTGATATTCTTGAGGCCACAGCGCAGGTTATGCATCTGCGGGTACGTTTGCTGCAGGGTCAAGCAGATTTCGTTGTTTCCTTTGTGTATGCTAGTAACTTTGAGTTCCAACGTCGTGATCTTTGGTCCAACATTCTTCGGATGAGTGGTTCCATCTCCTGCCCATGGCTCCTCTGTGGGGATTTCAACACTGTTCTCTACACCTCTGAGGCTCAGGGGAATGTCAGCTTGCGCAATTATTCTACTGACTTACTGAACTGTTTAGCGCAGGTGCACCTTACGGATCTTAAATTTTCTGGGCATTTTTTCACTTGGTCGAATAAGCAACAGGCTCGGTGGTTTATCCGCAAGAAACTTGATCGAGCCCTCGTCAACGACCTCTGGCTCCAGCTCTTCTCCAATAGCACAGCACATTTTATGGACCCTTTATTTTCGAACCATGCCCCCATTTTGGTTTCTAATTTGGTTAAGCTTCCGCGGGTCCACCATCCTTTTCGTTTCAACAATTTTCTTGCTGATGCCCCTGGGTTCCTTTCTGCTTGTGTGCAAGGCTCTTCTTTCTCCTGTGGGGGTACTAAACAATACACCTGCCTTCAGAAGCTGAAAGCCATTAAGCAGGAACTTAAACGTCTTCAGGCTTCTCTTGGTCCTACGGATGTTTCGGTTGCTCACTCTCGCACGGCTCTGGCTCGGGTTCAGACTCTCTTATCTTCCTCCCCTGATGATCCTCTTATCATTGCCCAGGAGAAGCTCGCCCTTGCTTCATACCTTCAAGCTGTTCATAACCACTCCTCCTTGTTGCGGTAGCGAGCCCGGGTTACTTGGCTCCGAGATGGGGACTCGTGCTCTCAATTCTTCTTTCACTCTGTCCTCTCTCAGAAGAATCAGAACCATATCTTCTCTGTTTCCTCAGCTTCAGGCGATGTTCTCCAGCACCCTGACCTTATTCGCAATGAAGCTTTCCATCATTTTCGCTCCCTGCTCGGCTCTGAGGTCCCTTCTCAAGTCTCTCTTGATGACTTGCAGTCCCTTAATCTTCCTCGGGTGTCGCCTTCAGATATGGATCTCTTAATTCAACCAGTGGAGGATAGCGAAATAGAGAGTGTTGTGTTTGGAATGAATGGCTCGAAGGCTCCTGGGCCGGATGGGTTGAATGGTGTTTTCTATCAACGCTCTTGGTCTGTCATCGGAGGTTTTGTTAAGGCTGCTGTCCATGAATTTTTCCATAATCGCGTCATGCTTAAGGAGCTTAACCGTACATTCTTAATCCTGATTCCTAAAGGTGCTTCCCAATCTTCATTCTCGGATTATCGTCCCATCTCTTGTGCTAACTTCATTTATAAAGTCATATCTAAGATTTTAGCTTCTCGTCTAAAGAAAGTTTTGGACCCGTTGATTAGTGACTCCCAGGCAGCCTTTTTGCCCAATCGCAATATTAGTGATAATATTCTTCTTGTCCAAGAACTCTTGAAAGGCTACTCTTCCCTTCACAGTCCCCCTAATTGCACATTGAAAGTGGATTTCCATAAGGCTTTTGACAGTCTAAGCTGGACTTTCTTGCGCAGTATGTTGTTGGCTTTTGGCTTTCCGGTGCCGTTTATTTCCTGGGTTTGGGAATGTATCTCCTCTATCTCCTTTTCGGTGTTGATCAATGGCTCTCCTACTCCTTATTTTAAAGCTGCTCGTGGCGTCAGACAGGGTGACCCCCTTTCCCCATATCTTTTTATCTTGGCTATGGAGGTTCTCAGTGCTCTCTTCCGGCGGCGGATCCACTCTAATCCGCGCTTCAAGTTTCACTCCAAATGCAAGCAATTGGGTCTCACGCACCTGAGCTTTGCCGATGATTTGCTCCTCTTTTGTAGAGCTGATATTGAGTCGATTCAGTTGTTTATGCAGGCTCTCCTTGATTTCAAGCTTTTTTCTGGACTGCAAATCAACCTTTCGAAAAGTTATTTTCTCTTGTCCAAACAGGCTGCAGCTTTGGAGTTATCGGTCTCCGAGGCTACGGGGATACAGGCCCACACCCCTCCTCTCTTATATCTTGGTCTTCCCATATCTACCAAGCGGCTCTCTAAAGCCGAGTGTCAACCACTCTTAGAACGGATCCAGCGGCGAGTCTCTTCCTGGGTGAATAAATCACTCTCTTATGCAGGTAGACTAATGCTTATTAAATATGTTCTTAACTCCTTACATGTGTATTGGTCTTCCCACATCTTTTTAGCACAAGGCATTATCAAGGAGATTGAACGGATTCTTCGAAAATTTCTATGGGGCCATTCTGATGGTACTCCTGGCGCGGCTAAGGTGAAATGGTCTGATCTTTGTTTTACCAAACAAGAAGGTGGGCTGAATATTATTCCCATCTGGATTGTCAATCACTCTTTGCTGCTTAAGCGCTTCTGGTGGATTTTGGTGGACAAGACTTCGTTGTGACTTAAATGGTTGCATGTTTATTTTCTTAGAGGACACAACATCTAGGCTATTAAACCGAAAGCCTCCCACTCTTTCTTTCTTAACCAGCTCTTGAAGTTATGCGATGAAGTTCAGAGAGACACTTCTTGTATTATTAAAGATGGCCGGTTGGCTTCATTATGGTTCGATAATTGGTCCAGCACTGGACCCTTAATTCAACAATTAAACGTGTCTAGAGCTTCCTCTTTATTCCCTCTCTAAACTCGGATGCGAGCCTTCATAAATGGGTCCTCGTGGCATCTTCCGCGCAGCTTGAGCCATCTTCAACCTCCCTACCCCCTTCTCCACAGGAGCCTGATGCCTTTTTCTGGAGGACTGTTCCTGTTGCCTCGCTGACCAATCGCATCATTTGTGAGAACATGCGTTCTCATCAAGCCAAGGTCCCATGGGCAGCCACGGTTTGAAGAAAATATTTAATGCCAAGATTGTCGTTCATCCTTTGGTTAGCCATTCAGCATAAACTCTCCACCGTTGACCGACTTCCATATGTTCAGATTGACCGACTTTGCCCCATGTGTTCTCAACAACCGGAGTCATGTTCCCATCTCTTCTTCGAATGCTCCTTTATCAAAGTTATTTGGGAACATATCTCTTCTGTGTGCTCTTGGACAGATCCCGGATTGAATCTGGTAGAGATTACTACTTCTATCGCTGTTCAGCATGCTAACAGTAGACCTCTCTTTACTGTGGTTTTGGGTGTATGCATCTATACGATTTGGTGAGAAAGAAATCTCCGTCGTTTCCAGCACATAACGTCTTCGAAGGAATGCCTCATCTCTTTGATCCTGTCCACCATTCGCGAGATGGTTGTGGACAAACGCCTCCACCTCATGTGTAGCTCGTCTGCATGCTCAGCGTTACGACTTTAACGTGTTGCTTGCCTAGCTTGCTCTTTGAATTAGGATTGTGGCTCTAGATATGAAACCTGTTCATTAGCTTTTTCTAGTTCTCGTTTCTGTAGTGTTTTTTGTTAGGGGTCACCCCTTGTTTCCCTACTGTACTCTGTCTTCTTAATTCATTTATTAATTCCATTTCTCTTTTAAAAAAAAGAGTTTATGCCTCCAAGCACATTCTCCAACATTAGATGTTAGAAGATAGCTGGTAGATAAGAAAGGGATCGAATTCCATACATTCTTTGAAAGTTGATCCAGATGGCAACAAAACGATGAAGGTGGGTCCCACACTTAATAATAAAATTAAAATTTCTTTTATTTAATTAAAACTTGGTTCTATATGTCCGTGTCAACACTGACGTTATATAAAACCCATTCATTTCAATAAAAAATTATTTTTCAAGTGTTAGGTCAGTGTTCAATTGACACTTAATAAAATTATTGAATTTTTTTGTTAGGTTGGGGTTAAACTTTATCGTTTTCTAAATGTTAGGATTATAATTGTTCACTCTAAAATGTTTGAGTCAAACTTATCAATTGGTGAAAAACTTAGGATCAAAAGTGACCATTTTACGTACAATTAATGCATGATAACATAATTTCTACTCTTTTGTTTAATTTTTCCTTGAATTTTTTCAGATTACTTTATTGCAACTACCATAATTGCACTCATATACGACTTCTAATAGTATCCACATGAACGTAATGAAAGAACTCTATAAATGATATAAAAAAGAATTAGGCAAAAAGTGTTATTTCTTTTAAGACTCAACCAATTTTTAATTAATTTAATTAGAAATATAATTAATTCTAATTAAATACTAATTAAATGTAAACAAGATCTAATATCTCATATTGATCCTTATTTATTTAAAAAAATTCATTTTTAATCCCAAGTTTCTTAAAGTTTACAATTAAATATAACTTTATTATAATACATTTTTCTCTCTTCAACCATTTTTATGTGCGATTTATTCGATTTCTAAATATATCGTTAATAGATACTAATCATAATCTCAAATTATATTTAAGATTAAAGATAAATTAAACTTTTTAATTTATCTTTAATATTCTAATTAAATAATTTATAATCATAAATAAAATTGATATGTAACAACACTTTATAACTACCCAACTATTATAAATATCAAAGTAGTTTGAATTAATTTGTCCATGCATAATTATAAAATATAGTTTAATCTTTTTGTTATCTAATATTCTAACTGAAAATTTAATATGAAATTAGTATCTACTATATTTAAATACAATCATGCTTATTCGTACTAATAATTGATTTATAATTGCTATTTAAAAAATCTCTTATGATATCAGTTCACTCTATCTAAAGATTTTCTTAAATTATTATTAGTCAACATTAATGAGATATTCTCCCTAATTATTTTAGGGTGATGAAACTTTATTGACATACACATCATTTTTGATATAGTTCATACAATATTCAAGTATTATTGACCAAACAACTCTAAATAGAATAAATTATAAGTAGCATCAAAATATAGTAATATTCAAATAAGATAACTTTTTAATATTAAGTTTAAGGATCAATTATTTAAACATCATAATGAGGATATCCATATAGAAATAAGTAATATTCCATTTGAAATTCTTAAATTAAGTTAGTTTAATGAAACTATTCTCATATAAATATCCACATATTTGTTTAAGGTTTTTTTCATTTTAGTTTATTGAATCGATTGCTAATTTTATTAAGAAGAAATGTAGCGTATGCTTGTCTGACTACTATATTAATATTTAGTCTTAATAAAACAATGACTATAAATAATTTAACGATTATATATATATATATACATGCAATATGAATACCATAATTATGATTTTATTATAATTTTATTTTTAAAATAAATTTATTTTAAGAAATTTATCTTACATGTTAGTTAATTAAACAGTATATAAAAGATAAACAATACTTTTAATTAATTATATCACACAATTTACTACCAAACTTTTAAATGGTTGTATAACATAAGCCAATACATCTACTAAATTATGACTTGATGCTTGTTTTCGGTACCTAAGTCCCACAGACCTTCCCCAAATAAGTAACAGAATTGACAGGTAGCTGTACCAGGCGTCATTGATATAGTTCCTTACACATCTACAAGTTTAAAACATTGTTTTAGTTTTTTTCTCCATAAGTCATAAGAAGTAATCTTTTCGAATAAATAATTAAGAAATCTATAATTGCTAAGCAATAATTCGAGTCAACCCAATTAAGAAAGCATTTGCAAGTGTCAGACATCTATATAAGGGCTGGGCAGGACTCACATTCCACATCCACAAACTTATTCGATCATATTGGCTCAGAATTCATCACAGTTAAGGTATAACATGGCGCTTAGTGGAAAGCTTGAGGGAGTAGTTGAACTGAAGTCAGCTGTCGACAAGATCTACAATGTCTTCAAGTGCCAATCGCACCATAGGCAAAGGAAATTAAGCTAGCTATAGGCAAAGGAAATTAAGTAATTAGTACATTTTAATTATGCCATGTAAACTAATGCAGAAGGGAAGCCTGGGGTGTTTAAGGAAAGAGTTGAATTGGATGACGAGAACAAGACAGTAACTTTTGATGGTCTGGAAGGAGATGTGATGCAAATTTACAAGATCTACAAGCCTGTGTGGACGTTTAAGCCAAATGGTGAAGGGACCTTGGCTACATGCGCTATTGAATATGAGAAGCAGAATGAAAGTGTTCCAGCTCCAAGCATTTACCTTGATTTTATGGTTAGTCTCACCAAAGACACTGATGATGGCCTTTCAAAGGCATGAGATTTTGGAGTTAATGAAATATGTGTGTGCTTTATCTTTTTGCTCGGGTACTTGTACGCTTGTATAATCTATCTGTACGTCCTTGTAATGTTGTCGGTGTGGTGTGCCAAAAATATTGAATAAATCCAAAGGCAGCTCCTTTGTTTCGAGTATCAATTTCTTTCAACATACTTAAGACTTCTGATCACCATTTTGTCTCTAAATATGAAACCTATGAAACTGAAGTTTAAAATTAGAAAACCGCCACAAAATTTTAATGATTCTTATCAATGTTTAAAAAAAAATCGGACATTAAACTAATTAAATAAAAATTTAAGATTTAAATATTTAGCTAGTATTTATTTGTTATATAATAAATCAATCATCATTCATCAATCATCAACACTCAATTGAAGTCCTACTTAGACGTAGGATCTAGAGAGATCCGATAGTACGCAACCTTACTCATTTCTAATAAAGAGGTTATTTCATAAATTTTTATATAATAAATAAGAAATAAAATTATAAGAATACATAAAAATATAGTATAAAAATAAAATGTTTTATTGAAATGAAAATAATATAATAATTTTTTATCATGTATAATAAATAAATAATAAATATAATTATTAAAACTAAAATTGAATCTAACATAAGACTTAGAAAAATAATAAAAATCTAATATATATTTTTGAAGGAGATTGATGTTAACTTAAGGTTTGTTATTAATGATTTTGATGATAATTATATAATATTTCAAAATTCAAATTAGAGTTATTTCCTTTTATTGGTAATACCATAATTCTAAAAGGAAAATAAAATTATAAAAATACTTTCTTTCTTGCAAGAACCTTTTTTTTTAATGAACATATCATTTTAGAAATGATTCCACAACATCCGCAAGGATCTTACTAATTCAAATAATTAGCTCTGAAATTTTGACAAAACTTTGCTATTAACGTCTAAATATTGGAAGATTCTAACAAAGATGATATCAAAGATCCATTAGATACAAAGTCAACTCAGAATAAAAATGAAGTAACGACTAGTTGAAGAAAATGCCTACTTATGGAAGAGCCACTACATTTGCAAACAACACAGATTTGCGAAATACTTCAGCAGTATGAACATTCTTGAAAGTTATATCTATATCAAACTTCTTGTATCGTAGAAAGTGAAAACACTCTATTGAGAGATACTATTAAACCTTTTATACATTTTTTGTTGAGAATCTTGTAAAAGCTTGTTAAACACTACGAGTGTGGAAGGTTAAAGAAACTTTAAAAATATGCACTTGTGAGCTTAGAGAGATTCGTGAAAATTTACTACTTGGAGTTCTATAATGAAATACTCAAATCGAATACTTGGGAACTAGACGTGGGCTTCGTTATAAGCCGAATCAGTATAAATAGACTGTGTCACTCTCTCTCTCTCTCTCTTAACTTTTAAGTTTTTACATTACAGTGTATATGTTTAATTTACAAGAGACCCCTTTACTTTTGTAATAGACTCCTCTATTTTAATATTACAAGATGTTTCTTTTGTTAATAGGCTCTTTTAGTTTTTAACATTGATAGGCTCTTTTAGTTTTTAACATTAACAGGTTTCTTTCAATTTTTTAAACATTAACAAGCTCCTTTCAATTTTTTAAACATTAACAAGCTCCTTTCATTTTTAACCTTAACAGGCTCCTTTCGTTTTAAGCTTTAATAGGCTCCTTCTATTTACATACTTTTCTATTGAAATTTAGCAGGTTTGTATTGTTCACATGAATTGATAGTAACTTGCAAATTCTTTTAAGTCACACACAATTCACCCTCCTTTTTGTGTGTGTTTACTTTATCATTTGATATCAGAGTTAGGTTTTACATTTATTGTATTTTACAACAAGTGATAGATCATGTCAAACAATTTGAGAAGCCTTGAAGAAAAATCCGTCTCAAAGCCTCCCTATTTCAATGGAAACAACTATTCCTTTTGGAAAGAGTGCATGACTATTTATCTTTAATATGTAGATATTGAAATATGACAAGCTATCAAAGTTGGAGTCACACCTATTGCTACTAAAGACGTAAAAGTGTGGACGGATGCTGATAGAAGAAATGCATAGATGAATGTCAAAACAAGACGTTATTTGATCTGTGCATTTTCTCCAGATATCCTACTATTCTACAACAAAGGAAATGTGGGACAAACTTCAAGTTACTTTTGAAGGAATAAATGAGATAAAGAAACATAGAATAAGTCTTTTAGTGCATCAATACGAAATTGTTTTCATGAAACATGGAGGAACTATAGATGAATTCTTTGGACATTTCAATAACGTCATCACAATTTTAAAGAACTTAGGAAAGGTATATCCCAATAATCAGCTTATAACAAAGATTCTAAGGTTATTACCAAAGGAATGGAGAGCTAAGTTGATAGCTTTAGAAACTATAAAGGATCTCAACACTATTTCATTTGATTGGTTAAGAAGAAACTTGATGATCCATGAAGTCGAGCTTAGGTAAGATGAAGGATCTTCATATAGAAGAGGAATGGCACTAAAAGAAGCTCATGAATCAAATCCATCAAACAGTGAAGAAAGCAACAATGAGTTTGAATTCAATTTCATGCTTAGAAAATATGCACACTTCCACAAAAAGAAGCTAATGAAGAAAAGAGAAGGAAACAAGGAAGTTGGAAATAATAGTTTCCTATCAAAAGGTAGTAGCAATAGTAGCAATACATAAAATAATTAAATCATATGCTATCACTATAAGAAACCTGGACACAAGGCCATACTGTCCTCTTCTTTAAAGTGACAAAACAGAGAACATAAAACTAAGAAAGAAAGCTATGACTATATCTTGATCAGATGAAGATTTTGAAAATTTTAAAGGAGAAGAGCTTGAAGAAGTCAACAATGTTTGTTTTATGGCTAAATCATGAGACGATGAGGTATATTATTCTGACTCTGATATTGAAATAAATGAATTAAGAAATGCATATTATGAAATGTATGATCAATATAAAAATTTAACAATATAGTATTTCAAAAAGGTTGAGAAGTCCAAGAATAATGGTGCTTCCTTAACAAATAATATTAAATCATTAGAATTTGAGAATAGAGTTTGTTGTCTAAAACTATATCTCTTGAAAATGACAAAAAGCAAAAAGTCTCTAAAAAGTGATTCTTGGAACAAAAGGTAAGTCAGTTAGAAAATGCATTCCTTAAGAATGATTATGATAATGTAAAACAATTAGAAAAAAAAGTCGCTACCCTAGAACTTGAGAAAGAGAAATTGACTAGAAATTTTTTTTCTCTAGAAAAAGACCTTGCAAATTTTGTTGATGGAATGAATAATCTTGATGCATTCTTTAGGAATGACAAAGGTGCTTTTTATAAGGCTGTAATAGGATATAATAAAAATAATAATATTAGGCCATACAAAAACTTCTTTTTTAAATGCGACAGTAGCAATAGTCAAAACAGTAGGAACCTGATAAATGGGAAAAATTATAGTAACTCTCATTCACCTATTTTGTGCTCTTACTTCGGTAGACATAGTCATATTAGTCATTCTTAACTTTTGGAGAATGAAGAAATTATCTCAAATGTATATTTGGAAACCAAAGATCAAACTACCCAGAAAAATTTGGTTTTCTAAAATGAGATAATACATTATGTAGATATGCTTCAGAACAGAGACTAGAGAAAATCAATGGATAGTTGATAGTAGTTGTTCGAGACACATAGCAGGTGAAATATCACACTTTACCCATATTGAAAGGAAAGATGGAGGTAATGTTGTCTTTGCTAACAAATACAAAGTAAAAGTCAATAGAATTGGTAAAATTGGTGACTCTAATTTTACTTCTATTGATAATGTTCTTTACGTTGATGGACTAAAACATAACCTACTAAGTCTAAGTTAATTATATGATAAGGGTTATAGAGTTACTTTCAATGTATCTCATTGTGAAATAATTGATAATCCTAATGATAATATTGTATTTGATGGTCCTAGAAATCATAAGATATATTGTGGTCAACTAGAAGAAATTTCTTCACAATATGTTAAATGTTTTGTTTCACAAAAATGAATTCTTTTATCTGGCATAGAAGATTTGGATATGCTAGTATGAGCATTTTATCAAAATTATCCAAAAATGTATTAGTAAGAGGATTACCGAACTTGAAGTTTGAGAGTAATCAGGTTTACGAAGATTGTTTAAAAGGAATACAAATCAGAAGTAGCTTTCCTCCTAAAAATATTGTTTCTACTAACTAGCTGCTTGAACTTGTACATATGGATTTATTCGGTCCAATTAGGACTCAAAGCTTTGGTGGCAAACACTACGGTTTTTTTTTATAGTAGATGATTATTTTGGATTTATATGGGTTTATTTCATATCAAATAAGGATGATACTTTTGAAGTTTTTGAGAAATTTTGATTCATATTGAAAAAGGGTATTACATAACATCTACTCGGAGTGATCATGGAGGAGAATTTGATAATGGAAAATTTGAAGATTTCTGTAAAAAAAAAAGCTTAACTCATAATTTTTTATAGCAAAAGACTCAATAAAATGGAGTTGTTCAAAGTAATAACAAGACTCTTGTTGATATAGCAAGGAAAGTGTTGTGTGAAAGTGGTCTACCTCATAGTTACTAGGCGGAAGCCTTATCAACTGCTTGTTACATACTTAACAGGTGCCTTATAAGACCTATTTTAAAAAATATCCCTATGAGTTACGGAAAGGAAGAAAATTGAATGTTGCTTACTTTCGAGCATTTTGTTGCAAGTGCTTTGTTCTAAATAATGGAAAAAAAACTTGGAAAGTTCGATGGTAGATCAAATGAAGCTATCTTTTTGGGTTACAATATTGCTAGTAAAGGATTCAGATATAAAAGAACAAAAAGGATAGAAGAATCAATACATGTAGTTTTTGATGAAACACTACCCTTGACATCAACAACTAATTCAGATGATGAAGAACATTCTTTGGTTCCTAAAAATACATCATATACTTAAACTACACCTATAGTACCTTCGGAATTACAAGATTGAGAATGTCCTTCTGAAGCCAGAATGAAGCAACCTCCTTTATCTTAATAGGGGCCTACGTAACAAAGATCATGAAGAGAATGCAAAGGTTTTGATATACATCAGTACATTTTTGGAGATCCCTCTGAAATTCTAAGAACTAGATAATCCTTCAAAAACAATTATGTTGATTTCATTTCATAGTTAGAACCAAAGACATTTGAGAAGGCTTTTACTGATGAAAATTGGGTTTCAGCTAAGAAAGACGAACTAAGTTAGTTTGATAAAAAAAAGTTTGAAATCTATTACCTCGTCCACAAAACATGTCAATTATCAATCATTGGAACTCATTTGGTATTTCAAAACAAACTTGATGAAAATGGTAAGGTGATAAGAAACAAAGCTAGACTTATAACTCAAGGTTATAATCAATAGGAAGGTATTGATTTTGATGAGACTTATGCACCAGTTGCTAGATTATAATCGATTAGAAATTTACTTGTTTTTGCTTGCTATTAAAAATTTAAATTATTCCAAATGGATGTTAAAAGTGCCTTCTTAAATGGATTTATTATTGAAGAAGTGTTTGTAAAGTAACCTCCAGATTTTGAAGATGAAAAGCACCTTGATTTTGTGATGAAGTTGACCAAAGCTCTGTATTAACTAAAGCAGGTTCCTCGAGCATAGTATGAGAGATTAAGTAACTTTCTACTTTAAAATAACTTTGAAAGAGGAAAGGTAGATAAAACCTTATTTATTAAGGAAAAGCTGAACGATTTACTCTTAGTGAAAATATATGTTGATGGCATAATATTTAGTGCTACTAATCAATCCTTTTGTGAAGAATTCTCAGCTTTAATGCAAGAGGAGAGCCGCCTTTAAGTAGTCAAGAGGATCTTTCGATATCTTTATGGAATTATGGAATTTGGATTATGATATCCAAAAATTGATTATTTTAACATAGATGGCTATTGCTATGCAAATTATGCTAGTGATAAAGTTGATAGGAAAATCTCAAGTAGTCACTGCCAATTTCGTGAAGGATATCCAATTTCTTGGACTTGCAAGAAACAAAATTGCACAACACTTTTGACAACTGAAGTGGAATATATAGCAGCTACCAGCTACTACACTTAAATCTTATGGATGAAACATCAACTCTAGGATTTTTCTTTGAGCTTTGATCGTATTCCTATACTATGTGACAATACAAGTGCAATAAATCTCTCTAAGAATCCTGTGCATCATTCTAGGACTAAGCATATAAAAATCAAACAAGATTTTCTTTGAGATCTTGTTTCAGAAGGAACCATTGATCTTTTGCATGTTAAAACTAGAAATCAACTAGCTGATGTCTTTACTAAGTCACTTGCTAAAGATAGATTTTGTGTGTTAAGAAAAGAGCTTGGTATATGTAGATTATCTAGTATTAACTTCGTATAAAGATTATATGTTACTTCTCCTTGTAGATATTAGCAGGATCCTTTTAATCTTTTTTTTATAGAAGGCCCCTTTTAGATTAGAAGGCTCCTCTTAGTTTAATAAGGTAGAATACTCGTGTCTTAAAAAGGCAGTTACTAAATATTGTCATTTCATCTTTTAAAAACACGTGCATGTCGCTCTGACAGCTTTTAGTATATGACTGATAGAAGTTACATAGACAATCACACCTCCTCTAATAGCATGAACGATTGTTCATCTTCACACGAATTAACATTCAAAAACTGCTTAGTATATCCTAAAAAAATTTTCTTCCTTTTACTTACCTCATCCTTAGAAGCGTCGGTTTTCCTCTCTACACCTTAACTCTCTGTTTATGATCCAATTTTTTAATCAAATCTCCTAAATCTCACCAGCTTACTTGAAATGGAAAGAAAAAAAATCTAAGGGACAAAAGAAAACCTTGACTCCCACTACTAACAGTGGTGAAAATCTCCGCCATGAACAAAATTTTAAAACTCTTGTTTCTGAATCTTCCTCTTTTTGGCTAATAAAAGGATCATTAAACACCCCAATTGAACCTATTTCCATCACCTCTATCAAAAAGCCCCAAGGTTCAGAAGTATCTGAAGTGAGTCACACGTTAATACAAAGCTTATAAAACGATATAAGAATGCACGAGAAGGAAGGGTTGAATTGTGTATTCCCCTTTTTTTAAAAAATTCTTTCAAAAATGTTTGTTAGAAATAAAATTCTTTTACAAAACTTCCGATAGATTCTAATTAATCAAAACTTTGAAAACTTTGTTTACGAACTAAGTAATGATAAAACTTGAATCTA
>JAJMLV010000228.1:17970371-17983210 GCA_027123465.1 Erythroxylum coca | reverse complement strand
ATTCTATAAATTAATAAATATTAATTTATCGATAAATTAATAAAATATTCATTTATCGATAAATTAATAACCCCGTAAAAGATAATAATTTTTCAGGTCCCAAAAATATTTATTTATAGAGGTTTTACTGTAGAGTCTAAGCTTAGAAACTTTTTGTGGGCAGGGAAGGTGGATTGTAATTCGTTTGTCAAGGTAAAATGGAATGACATTTGTAGAACTAAAATTGAAGGCAGTTTAGGGATTAAACAATTGACAACTTGGAATTATGTTCTAATAGGTAAAAGGATTTGGTATTTGTTTATTGATAGGGAAGCTCTTTGGGTAAAGTGGGTCCATACCATTATATTGAGAAGGGAAAATTTCTGGAGTGCCCAACCTACCAATAATAGTTCATGGAGTTGGAGGAAAATCTTATTTATGAGGGATAAATTACGAAACCAATTTAGATTTAGGATAGGGAATGGAATTTCCACTCTGTTGTGGAAGCATTAGTGGCATCCAAACAGAATACTGAAGAACTTTTCTACTCCGAGAGAGATCAATAGATCAGATCTTCCATTGACAGCAAGAGTTTTAGAACTTATCAGCAACGATGAGTGGAGCTGGCAAGAGGCATCCATAGGGGTTATTAACAACCTTGAGCCCCTCGAGTATACTCCAAATAGTTCAATTTCGGACAGTTTGGAATGGTTAGCTCACCATTCAAAAAGGTACACTAATAGATCAACCTTTAATTTCCAGAGACCAACTATTCAAAATATTACTTGATTTAAGCTGGTTTGGGCTAAAGCCAATAACCCTCGGTGTTCCCTTATATTGTGGCTAGCTTTCCTTCAAAAATTACAAACACGAGATAAACTTTTCTATATCCAAACCCAAATCACTGCTCCTTGTGTTTCTCGATAAATGAGACTATTGACCACTTATTTTTTGAGTGTTCCTATTCCAAAACCATATAGGACATTTGTCTAAACCATTTCCATATACATATCCCAATTCCTACAAATCTTCAGTCCATTCTCAATTGGTTTAACCTCAATTTCAAAACCTCTGACAATAACTTTTTCCAATTCTCCTTTCCGTTATGGTTTACATTCTGTGGTATGAGAGGAATACACGTACATTCAAAGATGAAGCTAAGGATGTGGGGAGTTTGGCCTCCAAAGCAATCTCTCAAGTTATGGAACATCTCAGCTCAAACACTAAGAGGAGGTAATCATCGTAGTTATTTTCACTAATATTTTTTTGTAAAGTTTGTCATTTTAGGTCAACAACACTTGGTCTTTACGGTAGAAATGGGAAGAGATGCAGGACCATTATATTTCAATTGTAAAGGTAGTTGTTAATTTTCGAACACGATCAAGGGAGGATTCTCAAAACCCCTGTAGAGTGGCATTCAACTCCTCACTATTCAAGCTCCTCTAAAAACAGATACGAAAGACTGGTGGGGATTAGTCAATAACAAATCCTAGCAACAGATCAAGAATTCTACCGAGGGATGGAAGGAAAAAATTATTCAAGCTCCTCTAAAAGCAGATACGAAAGAGATGGCAAGTTAGTAGTTCACTAGGAATTCCTAAGCTGTCCAATCTTATTTCTTTTGTGTTCATTGTTAAATAGATGTGCTACCTTTTTTTTGCTTTAGCAGCTGAATCTTCGACCCAAGTCGCTAGTACCATTAGGTTTTGGTATAATGATTGTATAATATTTGTTGGTTGTGTTGTGAAGTATGGAGGAAAGTTGTAAGAATGTAATAGGTTACACAGGTTCTCCTTTTGGAAGTATGGGATTCTTGTATAGGAATCTAAAGTTTGTACATAACTATTATTTTATATAAAGTATTTCTGAATTACCAAAAAAAAATCAATCTGATAGCATGGTTATCAATTTACACTAGTCTCTCCATTTCTTTGATGTTGTCTTAGCACTCTTCAGCATTGACGACTCCTCTTCTTCGACGTTGCTTTGGTACTTGTCAACTTTTATTTATAATATTGTCTCCCTCCTCAACAACGTTGTCCACAAAGTTGATGTTGGCATATTGTTTCTATAAATCATATAAAAAGGTCCATGAAACATCGCTAAATTTTTTAAGCGACTATTATGTTAAAACCTATGTTGCTTGTTTGTTTCGGCATTTAAACATTAATCTAGAAAGATGGTAAGTAAAATTTCCCATCCATTATGGAGTCTTAAAATTTAAAAAAAAAGGAAAAGAAGAAGATGATTTTTAGTTTTTCCTCTATTGCGTACTAATTTACCTATATAGTTAGAGCTTAACATAAACCCATTCATTTATTATAAATTTATGTTTGGACTATTTTTTATTTGTCAGACACTTCACATGATTATGAGCATACCGAATACGAAATTTGATAAGCTAGAGAGCTCCCTCCCAACCTTTTAAAAATTAATTTACGAATAGTAGTTTGGAATCTCGCCAAGTATAGAACATATATAGGAAGTGAAAATCAATGCAATACTTCAAAAGGTGAGTATTGAATATTGAAGTGAAATGTGGTGTTACACCTAAAAATTAATTCTATAATATTTTGAACAATATTTTAAGTTTAGAATTCTCTCAAGATCATCTATAACACAATTAATTCAAGCCATTCAATTAGGATTCATGCTATAAGAGAGAGAAAGAAATGTTAACCTTGGTCCATATTTAATATGTGTCTACAATGATAGATCTTTAATCCTTTTAGTTGCAAACACCTTCTCTACGCAAATAAGTTTATCCACTCTCTTCTTCTACTTTTCTAATGGTGCAGGAACACATCTTTTCATTGGTAAATGTTAACTTGAATGAAGGGAGAGGGAAGGGTTCTAATTAATTATAATAAAACCCTAGTGACCTTAATATTCTCTAGAAGCCAAATAACCATTGTCTTGGGCCCACATTATATTAAAATCAACCCAAATAATATGAACCACAACTTTATGATTATTAAATTAATATAACAATCTCCCATTTGGCCTATGTTACGGCTTGATGATCTAACAATATAAGTGTGCATTATATATTGAATCTATCAAGTCATCAAACTTAAATGAATTGAAATGATGGGATCATAGCGGTCATAAGTAGTCTAATGACTTGATTTCTTCCATGTATAACACAATTAAACAATGCATGTACACAACATAATGTGACATAACATGATCTGATGCTAACAAACACTTATCCATAACGCCCATCATTTCAACATGGCTAGTAAATGTTTTAGACCGTAATCCTTTAGTTAGCGGATCCTCTACCATTAGATCAATTCTAATATGCTTAATTGATACTTTATGATTTTCCACTTCTTGTTTCACTGATAAGTATTTCAAATACATGTATTTAGCACCTTTAGAATATTTGTTATTTTTAGAGAAAAAGATAGCCACATAATTATCATAATAAATTCTTAATGGTCTAGCTACACTGTCGATAATAGCTAGCCCTAAGACAAAGTTCCACAACTATAATGCTTGAATAGTGGTTTTAAAGCATGCCATAAATTCAGTCTCCATAGTGGAAGTAACAATGATAGGTTGTTTTATACTTTTCCAAGAAATTGCTTGCCCCTCCTGTTAGTTGAAATATATAATCAAAAGTAGATTTCCTTGAGTCTACCCAACCAACATAGTCTGAATCTGAATAATCAATCACTTCTAACTGATCTAATTTCCTGTATGTGAGCATGTAATATTTGGTGCCTTGTAAATATTTAAGTAATTTCTTTGTAGCTTTCCAGTGGTCCATTTTAAGATTACTTTAATATCGGTCTAACATTTCAATAACAAAACTAATATCTAACCTAGTACAAGTCTAAATATATATTAGACTCCTAAATACAAATGCATAGGAAATATATTCCAATTTCTTTCGTTTCAAATCATTCTCGTGACATTGCATTTCATTAAATTTATCCCCTTTTTGAAATGAAACTACCCTATTGAACATTTTTCTATCCCAAATCTCTCTAATACTTTACTGATTTATCCTTTTTGAGACAACCCTAATAATCTTTATGCCCTATCATAGAATATTTTTATTTCAATCATATAGGATGCCTCATCTATATCTTTTATTTCAAAGTTATTACAGAGAAGTTTCTTTACATCATGTAACTAGCCTAAATCATTAGCAACCAGAAGAATATCGTCAACTTACAGTACCAAAATAATGAACTTGCTCCCACTGACCTTTATATAGATACATCTATCAATAGTGTTCTTTACAAGACCATACGAGGTAATGGTGTCATTGAACTTAAGATACCATTTTCAGAAAGTTTGTTTCAAACAATATAATGACTTCTTTAATTCTAACACCATATTTTCTTCTTCTGTACTCACAAAACCTTCCTGTTGATCCATATAAACTTCTTCTCAGTCACCATTTAAAAAAGTAGACTTTATATCCATTTGGTGAAGCTCTAAATCATAATGAGCTACCAATGCCATAATAATTCTTAAAAAGTCCTTTTTGAAACTAGAGAGAAGGTCTCATTAAAGTCAATGCTATCCTTTTGAATATAACTTTAAGTTTGACTTTGTACCTTTTAATATTACCTTTCAAGTTCCTTTTGGTCTTAAACCATTTACAAACCACTTGCTTTGAGCCTTTATGTAACTCAACTAGTTCCCATACTTAATTGTCATCCTTAGATTTTAATTATTATTTCATAACATTAAGCCACTTTTCAGAATTGTTATATTTCAAGGCTTCTTTAAATGAGACTGGATCTTTATGAATGCTTAAGTTACACTCGTGCTCAAATGAATACATCATATAGTCATTTGATATAGCTAGTCTTTTCTCCCTTATAGACCTGTGCGATATTATTTATAATGCTAGGTTCATTTGTGACTTGCATATTATTTACTAGTTCATTATTAATGTTCTCTTCTTATGGGTTTAGGATATTAACTTGTTGCTTTGATATATTGTGGGGCTATGATACAACAAAAGGAACAACAACTTAAGAAGAGACAGTGGGTGAAGGATTTTTCACCTCAATCTCTTGAATATCCAACTTTCGTGGTTCCCCACTCCAATTGATTTGTCCATTTTCAATGAACCTAGCATTACCATACTTAACTATTCATATATTATTTTTAGGACAATAAAAAATTTACCCTTTGGGCTTTTTTGGATAAACAATGAAGCAACCATTAATGGTTCTTACATCAAGCTTCATTTTATGAGGATTATAAATCCTTATTTCTGTTGGGCAACGTAAATTTTCCTAAATTGTCTTCTTTTTGACCCTTTACTCTTCTCTTACCTCCCCTTTTTCTTATTTTTCAACCACCTTTTCTCCATTTTTATTTTTTTCGTGACTTTAAATTATTATCTCAAATAATGAAAATATTTTTTCCAACTATAAACTAGTGTAGTTTATATAAGAAAAGCTTTACATGCTGGAGAAAGATGGTGTATTAAACACTTACCAACTGGAAAACAAATAGAGAGGAAGAAAAAGAAGACAATATTATAATTAATGCTTTGATACCAAATTAATATAACTCGATTTCACGAATAAAATATTATAATTTTGGACTTATTGATTTAGCTAGTGTTTGAAGTTTAAAAGTAAATAAGAGAGTGACACATAATAGAGGGAGAAAGATGAACGATACAAAAAATTCAAATCAATCCAAATTAAGTTACAACTCCTCTTCAATAATTATTATAGCTGTTAGTAGACACTCTATCAACTATTTACACATGGCCACCTATTCTCTCTTTCGATATCATCGTGACAATCTTTTAACACCAGTATATTCTCTTCATCAATGTCGTCTTCATACTCTTCATCTTCGAGCTATAAGAGTGATACATGAAGTGCAGATGGGTGAGTTTTAGAAGAAATGTTTACATTATACATACTAAAAAAGAAATTACTTTATATATTACAGTATACAAAACTTTTAAGTTTTTAAGATTCAATTATTACAAATGCTATTGGTATCAATGTGTAGGGTTCTAAGACTTTCCACTGTGTTCAAATGCTAAAATGTATTAAAGCATAATGCATTAAGCTTTTTAAGCTTAATTCAAATCCTTTAAAATTCAGTAAAGAATAGGCCCTTAAGAATGTGTCTTTGGTCTAGAAGCTTTTAGCCAAGGATCTTATTAATTCCTCACTCTTAGAGGAAGAAAAATATAAACTATGTAGTTACTTGCAAATCATTGAGGAATATTGAGAGCAACTGAAACAGAAGTCTAGAATCTAATAGTTGCAAGAATGGGACAGAAATTCCAAATATTTTTTTAATGTGATTTAAGGCAAGAGAAATAGAAACAAGATAGTGTGTCTTAAAGATGAGAATGGTATGAAGATAAATGATAAAGAGGAACTCAAATGAGTGGCCAGAAATCACTTTCAAGCAATAAATGGGGTATCTACTCACACTGCAAGCCTTTTTAACTATCTAATCAGTCAAATGGTTAGGTCCATCAAACAGGAACAAGAATCTGCACTACTTAGGGAAGCAATAGGTGAAGAAAGAAAGAAAGTGTTATTTTCATTTCAGCCAAAGAAGTCTCATGGGCTGGAAGACTTTAATGCCAGGTTCTTCAAAAAGAAATGGAATCTATTACAAGTACTAATTACTCAAGCAGTAAAAAAGTTTTTTAGTAGTGGCAAGTTACTCACTAAAATCGATAAGATTTTTTTCACTTTAGTGCCCAAGGTTCCCAACCCAAGAAAGCTAAATGAATACAAACAAATATCTTATTGGAATGTGCTATCTAAGATTATTTCTAAAGTCCTTGCCAATAAGTTGAGAAATACTCTGCTTGGTATTATTAATTATGATCAAGGTGCATACATGCCATGGAGAAGTATAGGAGGCAATATAATGCGAGCTTAAGAATTATTCAAAGATTATTCTCATACGGAACATGTTTGAAGTTATGTTCTCAAAATAGATTTCACTAAGGCATATGACACAGTTAATTGGGGTTTCATTATCAATGCTCTCCAGGCTTTTGGCTATCCTAGCAAGTTCATTAGCTAGATTTATTCTTGCATATCAATAGTTTTTATTCAGTGTTAATAAATGGGGAATCTACGCATCTTTATCATTCAACTGAGGGAATTAGGTAGGGAGATCCTCTTTCTCCCTACCTATTCACTATTTATATGGAAGTTCGTTAGAGATTTACACAGATATATATTGAGTAAAGCTCAAATTTTAGATATCATTATCATTGTTGTGAGCTCAATATCACTCAACTTTGTTTTGCAGATGATTTACTCATGTTATGTGCTAATGACTCTACTTCAATTGAGGCAATCTTAACCACTCTGGTGAGATTCAAAGATGTATCAAATATGAGGTTTAACCCTCAAAAGAGCTCTGCTTAGCTTTCCAAACAAAGTCCAGTGGATTCCTCGAGGGTGATCACTGATGCAGGGCTTTCAATACAACTGTTACCTTTTAATTACTTGAGTGTTCCCATCTCTACAAGAAAGCTAAAGCAAGCTGAATATGCAAACCTCTATTGTACAATGTTCATAAAAGAATTACTAACTGGGGTAATAGATTTTTGTCTTATTAAGGTAGATTACAAATAGCTATATCCATTCTCAATAACCTACACACATATATTAGCTAGTACACATAGCAATACCTATAGGAGTATTGAAAAAGATTGACAGAAGTATAAGAGACTTCATATGGCATGGACAAAATCTTAGTGGAAATAAGACCTCCAAGGTCAAATGGTGTGCCATTTGTTTACCCAAAGAATATGGTGGATTAGGTATCAGCTTAGCTAGTAGAATGAGTAAGGTATTGTTAGTTAAAAAGATATGGAGGATTTGCTATGATAAGGAGAGCCTCTAGGTGAAATGGGTGAATATGTTTCATATCAAACAAGGAAGAATTTGATATGTGGCTAAAAAAAATACTCAATCCTATAGTTTTCAACAAATATTGTGAACCAAATATTTTATGCATTCTTATATCAAGCAATACAATAGAGATGGAAAGAGAAGGAAAGGGCACAACATTCTAGTTTGACAATTGACATTCTCTTGGACCTTTATGCAAGAGTCAATATTTTTTAGCTCCAACATAGTTAATCCTTGATAACACCAAAATGCACATATTTGTTCACACTGATAGCTGCTATTGGCCATTTCATACAGGGAGAGGAATCAAACCAATAGTAGATTGTATGCCATATTATTCCCTTGATCTGAGGCACAAGGATGAAGTTAGATGGGAGTTACATAACTCTCACAAGTTAATTGCTTAGTTATGTACACAGATGTTGCTTGGTCCACTGATCACTTTTCCCTTTCACAAGTTGATATGGAGTTTTGGAACAGCTTAGATACACTCTTCCATACTTTGGATAGTTGCTCAAATCAAGCTAAATACCAAAGATAGGATAAAATTTCAGATCTCAGATAAGTTCTGCCCTTCATGTATCTGTGAGGAAGAATCAATTAATCACATCTGCTTCAAGTGTTGCCATATAAGTTTGTTATGGAAAAGATTTCTCAACTTATTTAAGCTACAATATATGAACCTTAGTTGGGAAGACTATCTGTATTGGATCAATGGGTTAAAATGGAAAATCAAGGGGCTCTAAAGTTGTTCAAGGTTAGTTTTGCAATGCTTGTACATTTCATATGGATGATGAGAAACACAAAGACATTTGGGAAATCCAAGCATTACAGTAAGTATACTTGGATGGAGTTCTATCTTAAAGTAATGATGACTTTTTGGACAAAGTTTCATCCACAACTTATCTTAACCAGTTTCAAACAACTACTGGGAATATAGATAGTGCATGTATGGTCAATGGGTTTTGTAATTAGCAATTTGTACATACTCTAATTGTTGGAGATGCTTATTATTTCCTTATGTAATTTTCACCTTTTGTTGATGAATATATTATTTATATTCAATCAAATCAATAATCAAAGATTTTTGTTTTAGATATACGTCAGCTCCATGACGATGGCCTACCCTTATAATTAATTGTAAAATCTCACATCTTTTGGAGAGGAGAACGAAGTATGCCTTCTAAGAATATGGATATCTCTCTTCTATAGACGCAATTTTCCAAGTGTGGAAAGAGTAAAACCATGAGGGGTTTAGCCGATGGGCAACCCAAAGCGGACAATATCCGTGGGCAGGTGGTCAAGGCTATTACAAATGGTATCAGAGCTAGTAACTGAACCATTGTGTCAGCTAGGTTGGGCCCTAAGGGGGTGAAGTGTGAAATCCCACATCGGTTGGAGAGGAGAATGAAGTATAAGGGTATGGATACCTCTCCCCCACAGACGCGTCTTCCCAAATGTGGGAAGAGCAAAATCGTGAGGGGTTTGATCAATGGATAACCCAAAGCGGACAATATCCATGGGCGGGTGATCTGGGTTGTTCCATTAATAATCATTTGGCCCAGTGATTAGAGATCCCTTTTGTACATTGTACAACCCCATTAAATTTCATTGATGAGTACCAATCAAAGTATTGTGAATTCGTTACCCAACATTATGACTATAGCATTATTTGATTACAACCCTATTAAATTTCATTGAGAAGTATCGGTCAGAGTACCATCAATTCGTCACCCAACACGGTGACTCCAGCATTATTTGATTGCCAATTCACATAAAACACAAAGGTTTGATAAATTTTTTTATATATTGGAACTGCACCATGTTAATTAACTTTATAGTATAATTATTAGTAACCAAGAGATAATTTGAAAGCCCAATAACTCGAGACTTGAGTCACTTGATACCTAGCAAAGGGTGAAAATTCCAATGGAGACGAAATACATTGACATCAGTAAAGTCTGCCAACTAAATGCATTCAATTTAATTAAAAAGAATAGCAGTGCGATATCTTATCAAAATCTTCTATTTTTCCTTATTCCCTTGTTTTTGTTTGATCTTTATTTTAGTACATATAAAATGTAAACAAATATGCACTCCTCTAATATGGATATCTATTTTTAATATTTTTAAAATTCATAGTAATTTCCACATCTTTTACTAAATTGAAAGGACTAAATAATTGAGATGTACATAAGTGCAAATCCAAACACAACATTATTGTTGTTAACCTCATTCTATGCATTTACTAACATTTGAATTCTAAAAATTAAATTTTTTAAACCATTTTTTTCGAAATAAAAGTTTTTAATAGTTTATTGACAATTCCTTTTCAATGGTAGAAATTAGTTGATTGCTTTGCAACTTAAATCAAAGTTTATAATTACCAAAGTTTGGGTATGAGAATTTTGGAATTAAATAACTAAGGATTTTTTCAAGATTGAATCAACAGATTTTCAATGATAAAATTAATGCCTTTCCATATACTAAAATTTGGGTTGCATATATTGACATATATCTATATCAACTGATCATAAAATTAATGCCTTTTCGTATACTAAAATCTGGGTTGCATATTCTTCATTTTACGGAAAAAGAGAAGTAAACCATTCACTACGAACATTTTCTCATTTTCACAGCTTCTAGTGATGGACACCTATTCCCTTTCTTCAACCTTATAGATTTGGAGTTAAAACATCCATGACGAAAAAAGATAGAAGGTTAGTAAGAAATTAACAAAAATAACTTACAAGAATTTTTGAACAAATAGTCTAAAGTAATCCATAATTTACTTGGATTTAGCCTGATAATTAAAAAAATAGAAGTGTCTTTCTGTTTATCAAGCATTATAATATTTACTCATATTTTTCATTGTAAAAGTAATAGGTACAAAACTCAATCGATTTAATCGGTTCATTCGTATAAATCTTGAACTAGTTAAATTTTTATTTCAGTTTTTAACTATTCAATTCAATTTACTTTAATAATCTTGTTGTAGAAAATGATTAGTTTATTATTTAATTAGACGATCTAATATCGATTAAATTTTTTAAACTTTAAATTTCTTTTCATAAGATTGAGTTTTCTTAGTAACAAAATGTAAGATAAATTAAAAATCAAAATCCATCACTGTTATGGCTGGGGAATCTACTTACTTAGGAGATCTACATCATTGGTCTAATGAAGGAACATACTCGTGGGACCTTAAGACAGTAGGTTTATGGGTCATTTCCACTTATATGCTCCTCACTAATTCCATCTATTTCCAACGTGGAATTCCTACTCACAATTAACATTCCAACAATCTCTCCCGTCAAGTGTGAACTTCCACGTTGGTCTTGAATTTCCTCTTGAGCGAAAACCTTTTTCTTAGTAACTTGAATATATAGCGTCATTAAGAGCCTTTTTACTCCACTGGTTTCGGGCCACCAGAAGTTTCCATGCTCTTCTTCGTGGGAAGGCAACCACAGGATCTAACTACCATGTTCATACTCAGGGTGGCGGATGTACATAAAAATTTTCATATAAAAGTATTATTATTTTAAATTTTGATCCTAAAAATAATAAAATTTTTCTCTCATTAATATTTTGCCCCCACTTAAAAAAATATTTTGCCCTTACTAAAAAAAATTTCTAGATCTATCCTTGTTCATACTTGTCCCTTGTCGAACCATTGATTCTAATACTATACCACTTAGTGTTGGGGAGCCCACTTACTTAGAAGATTTACATTATGAGCCTAATAAGGGAACATATTCAGTAAATTTTGACATCACACTTCAACCTAAAATCTTAAAGCATTAAATTTATAGATCATATCTCGTTATATACCTTCACTAATTCTATCTAGAATCTTACTCCCAATTTAGATCATGACATCTTAAACATATCATTCACGTCTATATAAAGGAAAGCTGTGCAATGTTCTTTCATAAACACCCGAATCGATCTCTTCTAATATTCATAGACTTGACTGTAGCTTTTGAAGATTATTATCAGCCCAAAGAACATGAGTCTCTTGGGAAAGTTGGAGGGTGATGTAGAGATCAAAGCTCCAGCCGGCAAATTTCACGATGTCTTGAGTTGCAGACCACATCATGTGAATACCATGAGCCCTGACAAGGTTCATGGTGTTGATCTCCATGAAGGCGACTGGGGTAAAGAGGGGACTGTCATCACCTGGAATTATACTCATGGTATGTATATCCTCTGCTTAAGATCATTTTAATAGGAATCAACCAAACTTATTTTGCAATTCTTCGATCTCGAGAATCCACTCCTTTTTATGGTTTTGCTGTAATCGATATGTTAACTGTGATCAACTATGAACAAGATAGCTAAAAGAAAGGATCCTCTTTTCAGTTATAGGCTCTTAAGCTCCATATATGCCCGGCTTAATATATAATATATAACTTGAACTACTAATATGTGTAGCTGATTTCTAAGGGGAGTGTCATCTAAATGAAAGACCATCGCGACAAGTTATTGGACAATTATATATATATAGAGTTACAAACTCCCTGATATTCTTATCTTTTTATTGGTTGCTTCCAAGAGTTTAAAGTCTTTACTCTCTAGCAAGGTCTATTTATCAATTTAAGAAATCATCATAAGGACGATAGCTACTTAGCAATCTTCTCACATTAGAATTTTCCAACCGTTTTACCTCCGTGGAAAATTGAGAAGAAGAAACACTGGTGGAGCAAATACTAGATAACTAAATTTGCTATCAACTAAAGGAAATGAACAAACTTAAGTAAACATTTCATCTAGATAAACTGTCGATCGAAAGTATTGATAACTCATGTTTGCTTAAGTGCTCGGTTTCTGGGAATTGATGATGTTTTTATTTGAATTTATTGCCTTAATAACCCTGTGTTATTCAAAAGTTGCTAAAAAAACATTGACATATAAAAATTAGCAAAAAAAACCCTGAGTTGAAATTTTATTAACTCACAGCCCCTTAACAACACACGGCTA
>JAJMLV010000228.1:17722957-17733176 GCA_027123465.1 Erythroxylum coca | reverse complement strand
AGGAAGTTATTTCTAATTTACATTATAGAAATGCCATGAATCTATAGCAGATTCTGAATTATCCTAGTAAAAATGAAGCTTTAATGGAATCGCCTACAGACAAAGAAATTATTCAAAGAGTAATGGGTATAGAAGATGATGACAATCAATATCTAGATGATAATAACGCTATACTACATGTTTTTCCAAAAGAAGTTTTTCTTGCTGTAACGACTTTGAAAAGTTATTTACTTCAAAATGAGAAAAATGTGTTGAATGTAGTTTATGCCCTCCAAAAGGTTAAGGATGAAATTGAATTTCGTTTACATGAAAAGAAGAATCAATTGACTATAGATACATATTTTAGGAAATCATAAAATTTGAAATAAAAATTGCTTAGGTAGTACTTTACATTATGAATTATATATGTAATTTTCATACTTATTTAATGATTTATTATTTTATATTTTCAGTGGGCCTCAAGCAATTTTTTTAAAACTATTATCTTATGCATTTAACGAGGTTATTATTTTATCCCATTGGCCCAAGTCGGGATCGAAGAAAATTATTATTTAATTGAGATTATTAATTTATCGAATATTCATTTATTAAGGTTTTACTATATAAGTAAATTTTAATAATTCATTAGTAATTTTTATCGAACTTAAAGGATGCATATTAAATTTTAATATCTTAACAACTGATTTGTGATAATTTAAAATAAATTTATTTTAAAATAAAAATATAGAGTTAATTTCAATATGGGAGGTGAGTTACTATTGAATTATGTATATACATATATATTTTCTACCTCAAAAGTAAGAATCTACTCTTAAAATTATTATAAATTTTCTAAAATATTTTAATATTTTAATTCTTATAAATTAATTGGTATTGTTAACATATTCCATTGAAATAATTGTTATTTAGACAACATTTAATAATAAGATTAATGCTTTTTCATGAAAAATTATTTATATTGTAAGAAAATTTTAATAATTCATTAGTAATTTCTAATATATTTATAGGATATATATCTTGAATTTCAATATGTTAAGGACTGATTTATGAGTATTTAATAACAATAAAATCTAATATATTAAGATCTTCAAGTGAACAGATGTTTTCCTAAAAATAAAAAAGTGAAGAACTTATCTATACCTTTTGTGGTTGGATTTAATTTTTGACTTTTGAGTCAAATTAGGTAATACGCAGGATACTAATTTTCTTGGTCTTGAAAACGACTGGATCAACACTCGATTAATACCTCAGACAAATCAAAGCCAAACATCCAAGTGGGGCACAATCTCGGTAAGCCATTATTGCGACAATTTTGCAGTTACGTATAACTCCAATCAAATCTTTAAAAAATGTAACTACTCCCGATTAATGCCTATCTTATTTTATCAGTAACTCATAAAATAAAATAAACAATCCAAGCAATTCTGCGCAAAGTATAGAGTTCCTATGAGTGAAAAAGCCATTCAAGAATGGCCACAAATTTTGCTAGGTCAGACTTGTGGTGATGTTTGAATGACACAGGGTTCATCTTAAATAGAGGGCAAAGAAAAATTGGTCCCGACTTTCGAAGAAAGTGCATGGTACTGAACAAACGAAATTAAATCATGCAAAGACTCGACAAATACATGTCACATCTGAGCCCAGAACTTCGTACATTGAAGCTCGATAAGGAATCGCATCAATGATTAAGTGCATTGATGCTGTGTAGTTGATGAGTAGAGATGATTAGGTGCATTGATGGTGTGCAGTTGATGAGTAGAGATGAATTTAAACAAACGTCGCTCGTGGATTACGTGAATGGGCGTGGAGGAGGGGCAGAGACCCTGACATGATCTAGAGGATCCCATCGAACAGGGCAGAGATAAGAATAAATATTCAGAAGACACGTATAATGTACAATTATGATTTTCTTTTATTGTGAAGCAGAAAGACTTTCTTTGAAACTTATAATTACTCCTTGATACTAAGCAGTATTATTCCTATGTTACATAGAGAAGACTGTTTCCTTGAAACAGTAACACGAAAATAATTTATTGATAGAGGGCTTAGTGCATGTTGCTATTTCTTTCAGTATTTATATATTTTATTAAAAAAATAAAAAGATCTTTTGAATGCATTCGATTGTTAAATCTTAATTATTTAACTTTATTTTTTCTTATCTTAACCATTTAAAATATAAGCTAGCATGACTAGATGTAAACAAACCATAAATCATAAATCATAGTTGCAAGATAAGAATTATGCTATTAATCAGTTAATTAAACTATCTCAATTTTATATATATGACACCTAAGTTAAATTATATGAAAACAGAAAATTGGTAATTGGTAATTGATAATTGATAATTGAGGAATGTGAAAATATAAAAATAGAATCATTAATTTCACAAACTAGACCAAATGGAAATATTATTAAAATGTTGAAATAATATTTAATAAATATAACTAGGAATAAATAAAATTATTTAAAGAATTTAGTTAGCATTAAATTTTAAATCATAATAAATTTTATGTTAAGTTACAAAAGTTTATAACTTAACATAAACGACGTCATTTTGATTATGTTCTAAACGTTTAAAACATAACTAAAACGATGTCGTTTATGTTAAGTTACAAACGTTGATAACTTAACATAAACGACATCATTTTGGTTATGTTCTAAACGTTTAAAACATAACTAAAATGACGTTGTTTGGTTTAAATCCAAACGACGTCGTTTTGGTAATGTTTTAAATCATCAAAAACTCACCCCCTGCGCACCTGCGTCCTCTTCCTCTCCTCTGTCGATCTACCACCGCCATCTGCTTCCATCGTTGTCGTCTTCTTCATTTTCTACTTCCTAAGTCTCCAGTTAATCATCCGATGATGTTAGTAATCAATGCTTTACACTTGGGGTTTTTTTTAATGCTTTCATTGTTGTTGTTCAATGCTTTTCTGTATGTTGACTTCTTTTGATGTGGTTTGGATTATCTGCTTATAATTCGATTATTGATGATTCATTGTGCATTTGAATGTGTTCATGTTGGTGAAAAATGGAAAAAGGCAACAGTTTTGTTATTAGTTAGTGATTAGTTTCTTATAAAGTTTTTGATGAAAGTTCTACTAAAGATGATTTTGTTAATGTTAAGGTTGATGGGTAAACAAGATTGCATCATAAAGACCATATGCCAGTAATTCATAGAATCAATATTTTGGAAACAAAGAATTTCAGGTAGAAATATGGGACCAAAGAGACAACGTGAGTTCATGCGACTCAAGCTCAGAGGCATGTTTGAAGGGATTTACTATGAAAGTGGCCCATTATAGCCTCCAGCTGCAACTGAGTCACCACCTCCACCTCCAAGGCCTACAATTGCAAATACAACATCACCTACAAATGCTGATGCTTCACAATCCACCACTTATACATTATCCAATACAGTTATGGCGGATGAAGGAGACTAAATCCAACCTGAATCTGAGGGACTTGATGGAAAAATTTTATAAAAATTATCAATAAACTGTAAGTGAAATTGTATGAAACACTATATATGTTTATCATTAAGTTATAGGTTTAATTTTTTGCAAATTTATAAAATTATTTGTTTTTATATTAGGTTGACTTCGTCTGGACCATGTTTCAGACATATGTCATCTACATTTAAGGAGAGGATTGATCCTAAGGATTATGTATGGAAGAAGATCTTTCAGGCCACAAAGGCATTTTATTTTTAGGAGTTTGAGGTACAATATACAAATATTTTTCTTTTTTCATTTTGTATACATTAATAACATAAATATTAATATATTATTAAGTTATCGAATTTATTCCTTTTAATTTCATAAACATTTTTACTGAAATTCTGCTATCGATGGGGTCATACATATGATAAAATTTTGTCAATAATTTTGTGGACTAGCATAATAAATATAATTTTATAGAAACTCCGATTAATTTGATTTAATTTGATGTCAAGATAATTGGGTTTGGTAATTATCTCTCAAACGTGTCATTAGGCCTGTGTTCATGGGCTTGCTATGATGGGTAGGCTTGACCCATGTAATTATCTCTCAAATATGTCATTGAGCCTATGTTCATGGGCTTGCTATGATGGGTAGGCTTAGCCTATATTTTGCAATGCACAGGAGATCCTACTACTAGCCGACCTTAAATGCAATCGCCCCATTGAGAATTGTATGTGTTTTTGCTGATTAGGATTTGGAATAGCAGTAGTCAATCTTCTGCGTCTCTATCATTTTACTTCATAGAAAACAACAATGGATTCAATTGTTCCACAATTTCAAGTATTTGTCAATACAATTATTGAATCTATTATGTAACAATTCTAGGGTTAATCAAATGTGTTGATTAATTATAAAATTTATCTGTAATTTTGTGTTAAATTTCCCTCAACATAGTGTATGAGAGTCGCGAACTCGTACACATTATCGCGAATTTATTGGTGTGATACACAAGGTTGATGTACGACCGTCTTATATTTCTGAGGCCATATGGAGTCGTTGGCAGGAGTACTAGACATCACCTGAGTCAATGATCATCTCGGGGCGTAACTCGACCAACAAATGTGGTAGCTCAGGGGGAGACAGTCTTCCTGTTCATACGGGAAGATCAATTACTCACTACGAATATACAGAGAGACTTGTAAGTATATAAATATTATACTTATATTTTCATTTTTTACTTTGTTGTTTTTCAATTTAAATTGATGTGTGAACGTTGTGATGAAAATATGTGTAGTATGGATAATGATCATGGTATAAATATATGCTGTCATATATGGTTGTGATGAGTAATTTGCTTTATTCAACAAGGGATAATATCATAAAAACAGAAGAGACTTTGTCGAAATTTTTATAAATTCTAGTTTAATTTATAACATTTTATTGTTGTGCACGAAAAGTCTATGGGCGTAAGGTCTACATCCCGTCAGTTATTTTTACAAACTCACACTAAGAAACATGACGATGTGATATTCGTCAATAGCCAATGTAGAGAACTAAATGTATGTGAAATTCATGGTTTAATATTCATTCTTAATAATTATCACTTACTAATTATAATATAAGCATTGCCTCCTAATAGAACCAAATACAACAAACAATTCAGCAACAGTCTTAGTAAGAACAAGCTGTTGATGAGAGCCAGGCATATTTTGATTCAGTGAGTGGTAGGGACAATCATGGAAGGATCTTCGGCCTAGGCTTATTTAGCAACACATGTTATTTGCAATCTTCTATGTTTAGTACAGTAGCATCTACTACATGACCGACAGTGGAACGTATCCATCACCTTGAGAGCACAGTGCAGACCTTGATGGACGTAATAATTAAGCTCCAAAATGACATGGAGCAGTTGAGGGGGAGGGATAGAGACTCAGACCATCTGCGTTCACTAGGACAATAGGATTATTGTTGTCATTTGGTTTTAATTTACTTACAATTTAATGTTTTTATTATCAGTTAAGAAATCTTTTTGCTTTATATGATCAATTAATTTTCTGTTTAAAAAAAATAATATATAAATAAATCAAAAAATTATACATGGATAATTTATTGTTGTTAACATTAAAATCAAATTTGATGTCGAGATTTTGAAAACAATTACCATTCAACAAGTTATTTATAGAGAATTAAAAGTGACTTCAGCAAGCGTACAGGAGCTTCGAGCTCTGGATTAAGTAATCGGGGTTGCATTTCAAGAAGAAATATCATTACCAACAGAAATGCGCTTCCTTTGCTAAATTATGTTATATTTACAGACGGTTAGATGTAATTCATTGGTATTTGTCTAATGTTAATTTACCGACGATTATTGGGAAACTGTCAATATACATTAACATTTTTCATCGACGAAAAAGACTTCCGTCGGAAAAGACCCGAATAATCTATTGACGGTTATTGACAAACCATCGGTATATGATACGTTCTTCACCGATGGCTTATCATAAACCGTCAGTAAATTATGCCGACAGAAGCGTTCGTTCCATCGGTAAATATACCGACGAAAACAGCATTCTATCGGCTTAATTTACCGACAGCGGTTTTAACGACGAAAGTGTTTGTCAGTTAAATCCATCAATAAATTATATTGCCGACGGAATGTTAACGTGTTCCGTCAATAATTTCCCTCGATAATTTTCGTTGGTGAACACTCTTTTTCTTGTAGTGCATAATAGGGGAAGAGAGTAAGAGTAAATTTCAATATCCAATTTAGGGTATCAGCATAAAAGAAGGTGGAGAAGGCCTTATTAGTTGAGTAGGAGTTAACATTTAAGAAGGTTATTGCACCTGTATTATCTTGTTTCATGCAAGGTGTTAATAAGGGGATAAGAAGTCCCTCTGAATTTGGGACAGGAAGAACCTAAGCATTGGTAAAACCAAGTTTATAGGCTATGTAAGGGTATAAAGGGACTGAATCTTGGGGTTGATCTACTTGACAGGGAGTTGGAAGATTAACTCCTTGTAGCTCTTCCAAGAAAGTAGGTCGAAACTTCCGATCCATTCTTGAATAACACCTTGCGCTGTTGGCCTCCATTAATAGCTAATTAGAATATTAACAAAAATATTTATCATACATCATTAGCAAGTTAGTTTTTAATAATGGCATAAAAATGCATATATTTTGAAAGTTTTGTACCTTTGCCTTCATTAGCAAAAGTTTTTAGCTCAACTTAATAAATAACTTTTATGTAACATTTCTTTAAACTCCTCTAAACTAAAATTTTCTTTCTCACCAAGTATTTAAGAAATGCACGTCTCACCTTTGTGTTAGGTATTCTATTTGCCTATCGATTTAGGATTCACTTGATTTTTTTCACCAAATTAAAATTCTCAATCAAATAAATTTATTTAAAAATTGAAATCACACATATACTACTAACATTTGCATCAAGAGTCCACCTAATTTTTTATATTTTTCCCCAAATTGAAAATTTCAATTCCATCAGTTTATGAAAAAAGTTAAAATTCTAGATCATAATACTATATATGATTAGAATGAACTGCCTAAACAAAAAAAAATTGAATAGACAATAAACAAAATTAAATAAAGATTTTCTACTAATATAAAAGTAATAATTTATAAAAAAGAAAGTAAAATAGTGTTCATGATTGGAATAGATTAATAGGCAAAAATCCCTTTTAAATTATAAAATTTTTATGTTATATTTTAACATATTAATATTTTAAATATTAATATTTTTAAACTAATCTAATTAAACTCTCAGTTTAAAATTAATCAATTATATATTTTTTATACATCTAATAAATCCTACCGATGTCACTGTAGAATCCAACCGAGACTAAGAAGATCCACAGCTAAAATAGGGAAAAAAAACCTAATTTTCTTCTATCACCGTCGGCCATTGAAAAGGCTCAGGCAGAACTTAGGTAATCCTTCCTTACTTTGTTCCACTTCTTCTGTGGCTTCTCTTTTTCAAATTTTGTGCTTTCTTTTTTTGAAGAAAGCACTGCATCTTTTTAAGCACTTGAGGTTGAGTCCAAATCTTCTATCTAATGCTACCGTATTTTATTGTGTCGTGTTGGTATTAAAATTTGACAGATGCAATGGACAGAGGACAAGAGTGTGTGGGATCCACCCACAGATGCCGTTTTTACATCGCAGCCAAAAGCCAACTTTTGTTTTGGAAAGCCGCTTTTTGTGGTTTTCAAACGTTATTTCAGAGGTTCTGAACATTTTATGATAATATTTAATATCATTAATAAATAAATAATTTTAAAATAATAAGAATAAGAGTAAGTAGAAAATTAATAAATATCAAAAATTTAAACAATTAAATTAATAAGAATAATTAAAGAACAGTAATATTTTTTAACCATAATAAAATGGTTAATAATAATAACCAATATAAAATTAGCACAACTTATAAAAAGTTCAGCAGTCATTTCTAAAATAACAAATTATAAAGAAATTACACTTATCAAATTTGAAAACAATTAAAATAATAAGAATAATTACATAAACATAACGTTTTTATTATTAATTATAATATAATTAATAATAATAATTTTTGAAATAATTTAAAATTTAAAACTGATTATAAGGAATTAGAAAAAATAAGCATATAATTTTTCCTTATTATTATCAACAACAAAATTAATAATAATCAGAGATTTAATCTGAATATTTAATATCATTAATAAATAAATAGCTTTTTAATAATAAGAACAATAGTAAGTAGAGAATTAATCATTAAAGCCCATTTTTAACAGTTAAATTAATAAGAATAATTAAATAACCATAATAATTTTTAACAATAATTAAATGATGAATAATAATTACGAATATAAAATTAACACAAGTATTAATAATTTCGGCAATAATTTCTAGAATAACAAAGTATAAGGAAATTACAATTATCATATTTCAAAACAATTAAAATAATAAGAATGATTAAAGAAACATAACGTTTTTATTATTTATTATTATATAATTTATAATAACTATTATTTAAATTATTCTTATTATGATAATTATTAATATGAATATTATTATTATTATAAATCCATAGATAAATAATTACATTAAAAAATTAATAATAACGTCAGACCACTCTCACGAGGGCGAGCCCTCGCCCGCGCGAGGCTGACGGAATATGTGCCAGACTCGCGAGGGCGAGCCCTTGCCCTTGTGACGCTGGCCATTTTCAGCCAGCTCGCGAGGGTGAGCGCTCGCCCTCGCCTTCGCGACGCTGGTCATTTTCTGCCAGCTAGCGAGTCTGGCCATTTTTTGCCAGCCTCGCGAGGGCGAGGGCAGTCATTTAATGGGTTTATTTTTATTGTTTAATGGATTTGTTTTCGTCTTTTTTATTATTATAATTAGCAGTATTTTAATTTTAATTTCCTTTTCATTGTTTAATGCATTTGTTTTCATTAGGTTAGTTTGCTTTTATTTATTTATATTAATAAAGTAAACTTTCCTCTTAATAATTTTAAATTTATAAATGTTAATTATTTTATTTATGTGATTATTATGATTAGTCGTAGTTCAGTATATTATTATGATTAATAAATTTATTATTTGAAATGAAATGGCTTATTATTATTCATAACATTATTCAATTCGTTATTATTATTAACTTTTTGTATTTATGAAATTATTAATCTATGCAATAATAATAATATTATTATTATTATTATTATTGTTATTATTATTATTATTATTATTATTAGGAATATTATTATGATTATTAATAAAAATTCCTGTTGGGTAATAACTACTAATAATATCAATACTAACATTCAAGAACAAATAAGAAGGTGGAGTTTGAATTGAAAGCTGCGTGTATTGAATGCAACGAATTGCCTCTTACTAACTTCTTGCTTCTTCAAATTGACGCATGTTGAAGGCTCGTAATTTATTGTAAAGTGAGAGGCTTTTTCAGTTTTCTCGCTTGGCCATTTTATCTTCATTCCCAAATATTTGCCGACTCATGACCACCACGAATATACAATAACCAGAGTATATTGCTGCCTTGTATACAATTTACCACATAATGCAGCTGCGATATGGTTGTTTGTCTTCCAACTCCTGAATGGAAGAGGTCTTCCGATCTTGATGTCAATGCTGAAGCTTTACTAGATGATGACGATGATGGAGGTGCAGTTGCTCGTTTGCATGTATGAAATTTTAGTAGAACAAATTTCAAGTTATCAATTCCTCTCTTTCGCATGTTGTCCTCAAAACTGTTGCCGTTAGCATTTTCTTGGCATTTTTAGCAACGTACATGCAATCAACAAATGCAAGTACCATGTAAAATATTAGCTTCTACTCAAAGTACATTGCTCTAACCTTGACTAAAATTGTAGTTTATGTATCGATCATGTTAATTGCCTCATGGACTTTTTATCCTCAGTAAGCACTGGTTTATGAAATTGAGCTTAATTTCCTGTTAATTTTTTTTGGTATGTACTCTAAAATACAACAAATCTATAGCCATACATTCATAAATCAGTGACAACGTTTGCTTACAACTTTGAAGAAACATTCACAATACCCCTCCAACATCATAAGTTGCAACATTTCCTTAGACTTGTGCAATTTCTCCCCCACGTATTGTCGATCCTCAGACTTGTCCAATTTCTCGCCCACGTACTACAAATGAAGAAATGGAGACTATTCACGAACCTTGTTGACATCCCGGAGGCAATGGGCTGCAGTCTCGCACGTTCAATCTTTGCATCTCCCAAGCCCTGTGCAT
>JAJMLV010000228.1:17697782-17715353 GCA_027123465.1 Erythroxylum coca | reverse complement strand
CATTGAGCTAAAGTTGGGCTGGGCATATATCACAAAAAGAGCTAAACAAGTCTATTTCAAAATTTATCATCTGACCTTTTAAATGCAGCTCAGGTCAGTTTTTAAAAAATAGATAATTAAATCCTTTGCTTTCTTTTTTGAGGGACTTATTGACTTGGACAAACGGAGTGAAGAAAGCAATTAGAGCCCGTATAGGATTCATTTTTTAAAAGAAGGGTTAATTTCAAAAATTTTAAAATTTACCCAATTTTATTATTATATATCAAATTTAAAAAAATGACAATTAAATACTCAAATTTTTAATTTTTTAATTATAACCCGACGTTAGTTTTTTGTTATCTTTATTGATATAGTTCGTTACGTGTTTCAGAAATCCTAATTAATAAGACACGTTAGCCTTAATTAATACAAATGATAAAGATTAATAATGTCTTAATTAACACAAATGATGAAGATTAATAAAACGACGCCGTTTTATTTAACACAAATGATAAAGATTAATAAAACGACTTCGTTTTGTGATATAAATAAAACGACATCGTTTCAATAAAATTAAATCCCTAAATTTGTCAATACCCTCCTTCCATATGTACACACCTTTGTTTCTTTTTTTTTTTTTTACTCTCGTCAATCCTTCGTAGTTCTCAATTTATTTTCTCCGTTTTAAGATATAAATAAAGCGTTCGTAAAATAAAAAGATATAAAATGTTTGTAAAAAAATATATAAATAAAACAACGTCGTTTTAATAAAATTAAATATTTAAATTTGTCAATTCTTTCCTTTTTTGTTTCTTTTTTTTGTTACTCTCTCGTTTTAACAGAATTAAATCCCTAAATTTGTCAATTCCTTCTTTCCTTTGTGTTTAATCCCTCTTATTTCTCGATCTATTTTCTCCCGATGTCCACACCCTTGTTTCTCAGTTTCCGGGCATGTAAACTTGGAGGACTTCTCTGACTAATCCATGGATAAAACTAACACATTGCGTTAATCTGGACCTACTAAAAGCTTCATATCACAATAGAAATCGAGATTATCAATAGCAAATATACGCTGTCTAGTAGATAAATATAGGTAATTTTCGGTGATGTCAAGGTCAGAAACAAAGCAGAAACAAGACGTCTCTAGAATTTTAGGCTACTATGCTCAACCAAGCTATGAAATGCGACAAGGCTACTATACTATACTCTGCCGACCTATGAGACATAAACAGAGGTAGACCCATATAAAGCCTAGCTTCATCCGATGTTTGGCGACAAGTGCGCTCAATGTGATTAGGAATATGTGAAAATGAACTCTACTTTGTCACTTAAGTCTACTTGCAATTGCCATACATTGCAAGCCTGTCAAGAATCCCGTCACTTTCTCATCTCATTGACTTTGTCGAAAATTTGCTTGGCTTTTAATCCAATCTTGCCTCATCTTCACACCCAGTCTGAAGTCTTACAGTGAAGTGAAATATGAGGAGGTCTGATAATACATAGCCTTACTTCTACATAGTAGAGAAACTGTTTTCGGTAGACCCACATGTAGATGTGACAGGAAAGTAGTAATGCAGTTTAAAAAAGTAAATAAGTAAAAATGACACACAAGATATTTAAATAAATAAAATTACAACAAATACATAAGGATAATAAATAATAATAATAATAATGATGATGACGATAAAACTACTACTAATAATAAACTCAATAGAAGGATAATAATAATTAAAAAAAAAACAGTAATGCCATCCGAAGGATGATAGTGAGAGCGCCAAGAAAAAGGGAGAGCAACACAGAGGAACTTACTTGTTGTTACCTCGATAAGAATTACCTCAAGAACCAACACTTTTCGACGAGGAGAGGAAAGCAAGCAAAAACAACAGCTGCAATAAAGGCTAGTAGAAGAGCGATCATGAGAGCAAAATCTCAGGTGAAAACCCAAACAAGGAAATAAACTAGAATATTCCATCCCTAAAATTTATTTACTATCAAAATCTAACAGAATTTTTATTGAACACTTAATAGGCAGTACTCAAACAACCTTCAAATTTGATTTTAAGCTACAAACAACCATTTTGGATGCGCTTCCCATCTCACCATCTTCATTATTATGACAACATATATTCAATTAAGAAAACCACAACACACACGTCTTAACACAAAACCCAGCAAAAATCAAGACCCAATTACAACAACATCACCATTAAAAGAGAAAGGAATGCATACCTCAACCAACGACGACGACGACGATGGAAGAAAATGACATCGATGGCTGACATCAGGAGAGAACGCAAAATGCAAAATCCAAATCTAATGCCAAATATAAGTAATGACGCAAAATCCAAATCTAATTTCAAATTCACATGATGCAAAACCCAGATCTAATACCAATCTTGCCTGATTTAACATAATTGGATGTTAACCATATAGTTGATGATAATGAAGCAACCTCCCTTGATTGGCAATGTTAATTTAAACTTTTTGGTCAAATCTTTCTCTCATCTCTAAAGATGAAGAGTTATAGTTGACAGGGGCTTGCCAGAGGCTAAGCTTCATTTGCACCAAGGATTATAAGTAAATTCCTTATTCAATGTAAACAGAGACAAATCTATCGAGTTTTCTACTGTACAATAATTAGATATCTTCACATCAGAATGGAGTGCAGTTGATGGTAAAATCAATCCTAGAGGGGTAACTTTGTTGGAGTATGTTAACTTATGATAAATAGAATTGCATATAGTTATAGGAGATGTTTTCATATAGTGTTTGATGTAAATAGGGAAAGTATCTTTAAAAGCATATATTCAACTTGTATATATGTACATCTTTGACAGCAATAATAGTAGACTTTCTCTGGATATTTTTCATGGTATTAGAGAAGAGATCCTAATACTCTAAACCTTAGAATACCTAGCCTCCTAGTTGCTCCATCTTTATCACCAACAACATGACTGAATCGAGTTCTATCATTCCAAAGTTAGATCAGCAGAGTAGTGTGGATGTCATGTCCCCATACTACATAAATGCCTCTGATAATCTTGTCCAGATCTATGTGAGTGAACTTCTCTATAATGCCAACTATGGAGAATGAGTAAATGATATGAGCAATGTGTTAGTTGCCAAGAGTGAGATTGGCTTCGTTGATGGTACAATACCTATGTCTGCATAAGGTTCAGCGGACTTGATGAATTGGATGTGATGTAATGCAATGGTCAAGGGCTGGTTGAAAAGTGCCATGGATATGGATGTCAGAAGCAGCGTCAGGTATGCGAAGATGGCTCGAAAAATTTGGGTTGATTTGGAAGAAAGATTTGGAAAAGGAAGCGCACCTAGAGCCTACAAGCTCAGATAGGCGGTAACGCTTTTATGACAATAAGGAATGTCTATGTCTTCATATTATGCAAAATTAAAAAGATTATGGGATGAAATCTAGTCGGTTTCGCCCCTTGCAAGATGCAATTGCGGTCGTTGTACCTGTGATGTAGAAAGATAGATAAGCGCAATGAGAGAAAGAGAGTTTTTATATGATTTTCTAATGGGTTTAAATCAAGTTTTTAGGACTGTTAAGACACAAATATTAAGCACCAAACCTATAATGACGCTTCGACATGCATATCATTCAGTAGTAGAGGATGAACAAAAAAGGAACATATCCGTAGATCGAAAGTCAACGTTGAGGTGACAACTTTCCAAACACGAGGAAGTGGGAATTGCTCTAAGCTTAGGTATATAGAGGAACAATGTTTCAAAATTATTGGTTTCCCACTTGGTTGGTGCAAAGGTAAAGGTGATAAAGGCAACAACAGGAAAGAAAGAGCTGGACAGGGAGTTGAGAAGAGGAATGCACCAAAGGCAGCACAGGTTGGTCATGAAGCTAGTCCGGTACCTGGGCTCACATCAAAATAATATAATCGATTGGTTCAGTACTTAGAATGTGAGCCTGAAGTGATGAAATTGACCTCTCAACCTACCACTCCTATGGTTAACATGGCTGGTAAGATTAATTATGAGCAACTATGGGTGATAGATTCAGGCGCTAAAGAGCACATCACCTGAATAGTGATTTGCTTGAAGAAAGAAAAAATAAATATTGGAGTCTGACAGTAAAAATTCCAAATGGAGATAGTGTATCTGTAATAGGTATTGGGAAAGTGAAACTTTTCAATGGTCTGAAACTTAATAATGTTTTGAATATTCCAGACTTCAAGTGTAATTTACTCTCTGTTAGCATATTGACAAAAGAATACAATTATGTACTAATATTCTTTCTGGACTTTTGTGTGATGTAGTACTTACCTTCAAGGAACTTGATTAGCGTGGGTAAGTAGTGCGATGGCCTGTATTGCCTTAAACCAATACAGAATAGAGGTGTGGCAATGTTGGTTAAAAAGGTAGAAGATTCAAGTTTATAACATAGAAGGTTGGGACATGCATCTGTTGGGAAAATTAAACATATTTCTCTTACTTCAAACAACGTTTCTTTTGAAAATAAATTACATTGTGATTCATGCATGCGAGCTAAGCAAACAAGATTGCCATTTGTTATTAGTGAAATGAAATCAATCATGTGTTTTGATTTGATACATTGTGATATATGGGAAGGTTATAAAACCCCATCTATTTTAGGAGCTCATTATTTTCTCTTAATAGTTGATGATTATAGTAGAGCAGTTTAAGTATATCTAATGAAACACAAATCGAAAGTGAGTCATTTTTTGCCCTTATTTTGAAACATAGTGCATACATAATTTGAAAAGAAAGTTAAGCAAATAAGAGTTGATAATGGAATGAAAATTCAGTCCAATTACATGCTTGATTACTATAAGGAAAAAGGATTTGTTTTGCAAACATCTTGTATTCATACACCTTAGCAGAATGGTGTGGTCGAAAGAAGACATAGACATACATTAGAGACAACAAGAGCATTGAGATTTTAGGAAGGATTACCTATAAAGTTTTGGGGAGAATGTATTCTCATAGCAACATACCTTATTAATCGACTATGCTCTAAGGTCATCAAAAACAAAACTCCATATGAAGTGTTATTAGTTAAAAAACCAACTTATATCCACTTGAGGGTTCTTGGTTGCATAGTATATGCCCATAATAATGTCAAGCATGGAAATAAATTTAGTGAAAAAGGTAGACCATGTGTGTTTGTCAGCTATCCAAATGGACAAAAGGGGTACAAGGTCTATGATGTTGAAAGACAACAAATTTATACATCTAGAGATGTGATCTTCTTTGAGGATGTATTTCCTTTAAAAAAGGAGATGTGTCGAATAGATGATCAAGGACACTTAGAAGTGAAGGAGATTGGATCGAATATAATTCTTGATGATGATTATGACTTAACTAAACAAATATCTAGAAAGGTCAAAGTAACAGAGAATGGACCCATTCAAAATGAAGAAGAAAACCAGTTGACGATTAATAGTGAGAGGGCAAATGATACAATCATAGAACATATGTTGATAGAAGGATTTAAATAAGAGACAAGAAATGTGGGAGTTGTTGAGAGTGACAAAGGACTGACTGTCATCAATCAATCACATAGAGACATACAAGAAAACAAATGGGTTAGAAGGATACCTAAACAATTTGATAGATTTGAAGTCGATTTGCTACCCTCCATCACACATCCTCACTCGACCCCTCCATTCAGGAACTCGGTGGTATGTCCCTTATCCTCTTATGTTTCATATGATAACTTTTTGCACTCACACAAAGTTTTTTTAGTGGCACTCGCATCATATGACGAGCTAAAGGATTTCTTATAAGCAATGAAATGCAAACATTAGCAAGAAGCTATGGAAAAATAAATACAAGCTTTAGAAGAAAATGAATTTTGGACTTGGAGATTCTCTGAAAAGGGAAGAGAGCCATTGAATCTAAATGGGTTTACAAGATCAAATTCAAGCCTAATGGAGAAATAGAGCGCTACAAAGCACAGTTTGTGGCAAAGGGTTTCACTCAAATAAAAGGGATAAACTTTCGTAAAACTTTCATGCCAATTGCAAAGCTTGTCACAGTGAGATGTCTCTTAACAGTTGCAGTAGCCAAAGGATGGGAAGTTCACCAGTTAGATGTGAACAACGCATTTCTTCATGGAGATCTTAAGGAAGGGGTCTTCATGAAAATTCCACAATGGTTTGCTCATACGGCTTACAACAAGCCTCTAAAAATTGGTATCACAAGTTTACTGATTCTTTACTTGATGTGGGCTTCAGGCAATCAAAGGTAGATCACTGATTGTTTTTATACAACTTTGGAAGTAGCTTTGTTGCTGCTCTAATATATGTGGATGATGTGGTATTAGCTGGAAATGATATATCAATAATAAGAAAGGTGAAACAACACCTTAATGATGATAGATTTAGTATCAAAGACTTGGGAGCTCTAAAATATTTTCTTGGAATTGAAGTTGCAAGGTCACCACAAGGAATAGTTCTTAGTCAGCGTAAGTACACATTGGTTATATTAGAAGAAAGTGGAATGCAGGCCTGTTGACCTAGCACCTTTCCAATAGAGAAAAATCGTAGGCTGAGTGTGGACAATGATGATCGAAGAATATATGCGAATCAATATAGAAGACTGGTAGGAAGGTTATTGTATTTGACCATTACGAGACCATATATCACATATACTGTAAATGTTCTTAGCCAATTTGTCGAGTCGCCAAAGCAAAAACACTTAGATGCAACCTATCATGTCATTCGCTACTTAAAGATGGCACTGGGATAAGGTGTTTTATTACCAACATCAAGTGAGTTAAAACTCATAGAATTTTGTGATATCGATTAGGGTTGTTGTGCTATATCTCAGAGATCTACTACAGGTTATTTCATTAGACTAGGTGAGTCACCAATTTCTTGGAAAATAAAGAAACAATCAGTGGTGGCTTGTTCATCAGCAGACGCAGAATATAGAACTATGGTTGTTACAGTTGGTGGGTAATTTGGTTATGATGGTTGTTGAAGGACTTGAAAGCACCTCAAGAAGGAAAAAAAAGTCACAGAACTGGCCGATCAATTAGATAGCATTTCATTTTCTGTTTCTCCCAATTATGAAGTGTAAGCTCTTTTCATCTTTACGATGATGTTACAACATAAGATTCCTACCTTTCTACGTTGTGCTATAATGGAATAAGATAAATTAATTTCATTATTTTACCACATAATGAATCTACATTTCTGTACATATTGAACTGAAACAAAGCATTGCAGCTTTTAGTGCTCAGCTACTGTGCAGGAGTTCAGGTGGTAAATCATTATGTCATTAATTAGTTCTTGTGCTTCAAATCAGCCTTAGAGACATAACCATCAGGTACAGAGCCAAAATACCTACTCCCAAGAACCTATCAATCTTCACTTTTCTCCAGGGTAAAACTACAAGTGCTCAAAACGACAATGGTGGGAGGAGGGAATTGACAAATTTAGGGATTTAATTTTGTTGAAATGACATCATTTTAGGTATATTATAAAATGATGTCGTTTCATTAATCTTCATCACTTATGTTAATTAAGGCTGATGTTTCTTATTAATTAGGGTTTCTGGAACATGTAGTAAGTCACATCAACAAAAATGACAGAGACAATAATGTCAAGCTAAAATTGAAAACTAGAGTATTTAATTGTCACTTTTTAAATTTTGGACTATAATTACAAAATTTGGCAAAGTTTAATATTTTTTTAATTAACCATTAAAAGAATGACAAAGCTCAAAATTTCTTTCATGTATCTTTCTTTATTTATCGAGCATATGATGTCGAAAATATTTTGTAAATTTTGTTCATAAAACTTTCAACCTTAGATGCAATTATAAACAAGAGGAAAATTTTGTTCATAAAACTGTCAACCTTAAATGCAATTATAAACAAGAGGAAGATAGAAAGAGTTAACATCCATTGCAGGATCATAAAAAATACAAACTTGCCCGTAGCTGTAGAAGACAACATGGCTTATTAATTATGAGAATAGCATTTCTGAAAAAAAAAACTCCCTAAAGCCCATATTGGTATCACATGTGCACAATAGCCCTATAAACATTTTATTGAATGAAGTATATTTTTAATGTTATCAGTCGGGATCAATGAACAAGGGCTCGTACTAGATGAGAATCGATATCTTTAGTGACTTTGACTACCAGATCCAGGTAAGCATTTGAAGTTGTTACATATGTTTGGAAAAATTATGAATTAAATCTCAAAGGTAAAATAAGCAAGGAAATAATACACAGAAAATTTAACATGGTTAACCCTCTAATTTGGGGACCAAACTTCGAATAAATTTTCCATTAATAAAATTAGCAGGTACAGAGAGTAAAAAATGATACAACAAAATAGTGGCGCTCTCATAGAAAGTGTTCCCCAAATCTATTATCCTTACGATAATATCTTCACTATTTTGTCACTCACCCTTTTAAGAAAAATGTTTTTCTAAAAATATCCCAAAAAAATGTTCTCTCATAAAATGGCTCTCTAAAATTCACTCTTAAACTCACAACACATCTCATACACATTTGATTTGCATATATGTTAAGAGAGGAGGAAGTGAAGGTCTTTTATAAACCCTCACTATGTTATGTAGCAACTAACAACTTGCATGCAAGTTGTTATGTGCAAGTTGTTGTCAAATTTCTTTTTACTTCTCTTTTTCTTAGATAAATCTAGAATGGTTATACCATGTGTGTCAGTATCGCCTTACAATTCTCCCCCTACCGATTCCATGATATTTACTATCATTCCTACAAATAATCGACAAAACTCAAACTTTCCACTGGGTATAACTTTTTTCGTCATATCTGATCCATTCTCATCCGTATGATTCTTCTCAAGTTGTAATAGCTTCTTCTTTGACACCTCTCTGATCTAGTGATATCTCACATCAGTATGCTTTGATCTTGAATGGAATGAGGAATTTTTTTTAAGGTGAATAGCACTTTGACTATTGTAAAATAGTTGATATCTATCCTGTTGAAAACCAAGTTCATATAAGAACTTCTTAATCTATAGAAGCTCTTTACATGCTTCAGTTATAGCAATAAATTCCTTTTCAGTGGTAGATAGAGCAACATATTTTTGCAATTTTGATTGCCATTACATGACTCCCCTTGCAAAGATAATTAGATAACCTGAAATAGACTTTCTCGAGTCACAATCGCTAGCCATGTTTGAATTTGTGTAACCAGCTAACATAGGCTTGGTAGTTCCAAAACATAAGCATATTTTGGAATACCACGTAGATATATGAGACTCTACTTCACAGCATCCCAATGTTCCTTTAACAGGATTTGAAAGGAACCTACTCACAACTTTAACTGCGTGAGCAATATCTAGCCGTGTACATACAATGATGTAAATCAAACTTCCAATTACAGAAACATACTGGACTTTCATCATCTCTTCCTTCTCTTCATCCATCGAAGGGCATTTCTTAGTACTTAACCTAAAGTGATTAGCAAGAGGATAACTAACTGCTTTAATTTTATCCATGTTGAACCTTTGAAGTAATTTAATGTACTTCTCTTGTGATAACTATAATTTCTTGGCGCCCCTGTCTCTGATAATCGTTATGCCAAGAATTTGTTTTACTAGCCTCAAGTCTTTAAGGGCAAAAGACTAGCTTAACTACTCCTTCAAACTATTAATCCTTTTGATATTTTGGCCAACAATCAACATATTATCAATATAAAGTAAAAGGATAATAAAATAATCACCAGAGAATTTTTGTACAAAAACACAGTGATCTAAAGTCTTCTTCTTATAACTTTGCTTCCCCATAACTGTTTCAAACTTCTTACACCACTATCTCGGTGCCTGTTTTAAACCTTAAAGGCTTTTTCATCAATTTACACACATATTCCTCTTTCTCTTTTTCCTTGAAACCCTTTGGCTGATATATATATATATATATATATATATATATATATCTTCTTTCAAATCTCCATGAAGAAAAGTTGTCCTGACATCCAATTCCTCGATTTCTAAGTCTAGAATTGCTACTAAATCGATCACTGTATGGATGAATGTCATTTTCACAACTGGTGAAAATATCTCATCAAAATCAATATCTTTTTTTTTTGGTTGAATCCTTTAACAACCTATCTATCTTTAAATCTTGGATGAGAATTGTGTTCATGATGCTTAATCTTGAACACCCACTTATTTTTCAAAGCTTTCTTGTCTTTTGGCAACTTCACCAGCTCAAAAGTTTTATCCTCATGCAAGGACTTCATCTCATCTTGCATGGCTTCAAACCATTTCATCTTATGTTCATCTATCATAGCCTTTTGAAAATACTTAGGTTCTCCCCATCAGTAACTAACATATATTGATCACTGAAGTATCTAATAGTGGCTTGTCTTACTCATGTAGATCTCCTTATTGGAACCTATGTAGTCTCTGGTGCTAATGGTTGATTCTAGACATCATCTTTATCATATTCTTCATCTAATTGATTTTTATGGGACCATCATCATCAATTACGTTCAGCTGGCAATTTTCAACTTCACCTCTAGATTGTCTTGGTACCATTTTTGGAGGAATTAACTCTAAGTCTACCAGGTCACCGTTAGTTCTTGGAACATCCTTTTTTACTTTTTCAAGATCTTCAATGGTTTGATCTTCAAAAAATATAGTAACATGACTTTGAATCAAATTCTTTTAGACTTGATCATAAAACTGATTGTTGAATTGATCTTCTCCATAACCAATAAATATACACTAGCGAGTTTTGATGTCAAGCTTGGATCTCTCATCTTTATGGATATGGACATAAGCTTTGAAACCAAATACCTTTAGATGATCATAGGAAACATTCCTTCCTAATCATATTTTCTCCGAAACATCATATTGTAAAGGGATGCATAGTGAGCGGTTTAATACATGAACTGTTGTGAATAGTGCCTCACCCCAAAATGTCTTAGGCAACTTTGCATGTGAGAGTAGGCATCTAACTCTCTCCATCAAAGTCATGTTCATCCTCTTAGCTAAACCATTCAATTGCGATGTCTTAGGGGGATCGGTCTGATATCAAATACCATGCTCTTTACAATAGATATCAAATGGTCCACTGTACTCTCCACCATTGTCTGTTCAAATGCATTTCAACTTCTTCCCAGTTTGTCTTTCAACTGAGGCACAAAATTGCTTGAAAACATCTAACAATTTATCTTTAGTCTTCAAAGAGTATACCCACGTCTTTCTAGAATGATCATTAATGAAATTCACAAAATATTAAGCCCCACCAAGTGAATTTGGCATTGGCGCATATAGATTTGAGTGTACCAAATCCAACACATTCTTCATTCTAGAAGGAGGGGAACTTTTAAAAGCAACTCTATTTTGCTTTCTTGTAAAACAATCAACACACTTCTTTAAATGTACCTAGTCAACTCCAAATAATGTATTCTTTTTCACCAACTGAGTCATTCCCTTCTCGCTCATATAACTGAGTCTCTTGTGCAACAATTCAATTGCATCATCTTTCTCCACTGGATTCATAACATCATTAAAGACCTTTGCCTGCATCAAATACAACTTTGAGCAATTCTTACCTTTAGTGATTACCAAGGAGCCTTTAGTAAGTTTCCATTTGCCATCTTTGAAAGTGCTACAAAAACCTTCATCATTAAGTATACCAACTGAGATTAGATTTAGGCAAAGATTAGGAACATATTTGACGTCTTTCAGAGCCAGTTTCATGCCATTGTCTATCTCTAAGTGAATATCACCTATTTTGGTGATTTTGGCTAAACTGTTATTCCCATTTTAACAACACCAAAATCTCCTCGTCTATATGATGAGAAGAATTCTTTATGTGATGTGGAATAAATAGTGGCATCACCGTCACCGATCCAATTAAACTCACAAGATGCACTATTCACATCATTATTATATGAGACTATGTGAAAGTCATCAATGGTGGTAGTCGTCGATGCGTGTTCATCATCACTACTGTCATCTTTCTTGATTTCTTTGCCTATGTTCTTTTCTTCTTTGAATTTCTGGCAGAACCTTTTAATGTGACCCTTCTTTTTAAAACGATGACACTCAACGTTTGCATACTTGTTTGATCTTCCTCTGTTCTTATCTTTGAAATTTGGATCTCTAGATTTGCTCCTTCCCTAGAACCCGTGACCAAAACTTCTGACCGTGTTGAAGAGACCAAACTCTGTGATCTCTATCTCATTTCTTCATTCATAATTCCACTTTTTACAGATTCCATGTTAACATCGCCATTAACTAAATAATTGGTGATTGAAATCTTCAAAGTCTCCCAAGCCTCTGGCAAGGAAGTAATCATAAAAAGGGAAAGCACTTCATCATCGAAATTATGCCTATTCCTAATAATTAATCCACGATCCCCTGAAATTCATTTAAGTGATCTGCCACAAAGATACCTTTTTGATATTTTATTTATCTAATTTTATCAGGTAAAAATAATTTATTATTATCAAGTTTTTAGGCATACATTATTATTCTCCCACAACATCTATGCGTGAGTCTCCTTGCAGATATGATTATACATATTATTTTCAACAAATTGCCAAAGAAAACTACATACCTATTCATGCTCAAGTGCCCACTCCTCATCTGATTTATTTTCGAGTTTTGTTGTCGTAAACACGGATAAATGCATTTTTGTGATGAACATAAGATCTTTCATCTTATTCTTCCATATATGGTAGTTAGGCCATTTAGGCTAATCATCTTACTTATTTTTGCCTCCATTTTTGATGAGAATTGCTTTGACATAAAACCGAACCCCTCTCTAATACCATATGTTGGGAAAAATTATACATTAAATCCCATAGGTAAAATAAGCAAGGAAATAATACACAAAAAATTTAGCGTGGATTATACTCTAATTTGGGCTACATCCACGGACCAAACTTCGAATAAATTTTCCACTAATAAAAATAACAGGTATAGAGAGTAAAAAATGATACAAAAAAATAGTGGCGCTCTCACACAAGAGTTTTCCAAATTTATTATCCCTACGATAATATCCTTACTATTTTGTCACTTACCCTTTTTAAAAATGTTTCCTAAAAATATCCCAAAAATCACTCTCTCACAGAATGGCTCTTTAAAATTCACTCTTAAACTCACTACACATCTCATGCACGTTTGATGGGCTTATATGTTAAGATAGAAGGAAGGGAGGGTCTTTTATAAACCCTCCACCGTGTGACAAATTGTATAGCAAACTATAATGTAGCAACTGACAGTTTGCATGCTTCTTGTTAAGTGCAAATTGTTGTCAAGTTGCTTTTTACTTCTCTTTTTTTATAGATAAATCTAGAATGGCGGTTTCGTGTATGTCGATATCGCCTTACAACATCCTCATTTAGTTTCTCGAATTCCATACACCATTTCACCACTGTTCTTCCATTTTCCTCAGTGACCCCAAGTGTAATCTTGAAGCATTTACAAAGCTTCATTACATCTCCATCCAAAACGTTGAAGGTTACTGCCTTGTTCTCGTCATCTAGTTTCTCCACTGACTCCTTCAGACTCAATGTGATACCCTCTGTAATTTATAAATAAAGAAGGAAATGCATAATTTTGTTCTAGTTCCATTTTAATGTTGATTTAATTATATCATTTATCATGATAGATGATGTGTTTATCAGTAAGCAAATGCATTTATAAACTTAAAATATCCTTATCAAGATTGTTTCCTCAATGTTTGACACCATAATTATGACAAAAGTGGTTTGTTCTTTTTTAGTCAAAATTTTAATTTTAACATTTTACCTCTTAACTGATAAATTATTCTTGCTATTTTCCAAGTTAAATTGACAACAATTAATTCTACATTCATTTTTAAAAGATTGAGGACTTATGTAACAAAAACTTCTTGGCAAGGTTAGAGAATAATTTTTAAAAAGGTACGTAGTAATTAAGTAATATTATGGATGGTCTTTAGTTACCAAGGGTATAATTCCTAGCCTTAACGGAGCTAACAGTCTCCTAATCACCTTCATGTAGCTCAAAATGCTGAAAAATTGATTTCTACTTTTGTCTTCACCTTATTGTTTAGAGCCATAACAAAACCTTGGAGAAATAGCAACAGATAGGAGGGTATAGAATGCAATTGAGTGGCATAAAACAGCCAATGTAGCTACCCCTTATATAGGAAGGAAAATTGGTATTATTGAACTTGATTTAAGTATTGGGTTTGTGTTCAAAACTAATAAAATATTGTTTATTTTACATAATATATTTATAACAAGATTAGGATGATCATGGATACAAATAGACGCCAATAAAAATTTTCTTTACACTAGATATTAAGAATGTCAAATTGGTTTAAGTTAACTTATCTATACATGATTATAATATATAAATTAATTTTTTTAAAATCTAGTATGGAACTTTCTTGTCTTTTTTCTCCTAGACGTTCGAGAATTGACATTTATGTTCCAATTAGGCATAGAGTATGTATTTAGTGTCTACTCTATTTAAATCCTATTATGTTTGTTTTTACTAATTAGTAATTGATTTATAATTGATATATAAAAAACATCCTTTTAAAATGTCAATTCCCTCTAACCAAAGAATTCCTTAAATCACTATTAATAAAGAATAATAGAACATTCTTACTAATTATGTTAGGGTAATGAATCCTTTATTGACTTACTTAAATATCTTTATAGAGGTCAAAATATATGTAAGTACTACTAACCAAGCAACTTTGGTTTGAATAGGTCATAAACATGCCTACAACATAGTAATTCCCATATAAGATACTTTAGTAATCTCAAGTTTAAAGATTAATTACACAACCATCATAATGAGAAAATCCATAAACTGGCAAGTAATGTTCCATTTGGGATTTTTAGAATCAAGTCTGTTTAATAAACACTCAAACAGTTATTTAAGTATCTCCATACTTTAATTTATGAGATTAACTACTTTCTTTTTAAGAAAGAAGTATATCACATGCTAATTTTATTGTTTCATTTATATCCCATCTTAATGAAATTACAACTACACATAGATTAGAAACATTTACAAATTGAATCTCATCGTTACGATCTCATCATAATTTTAATTACACAATAATTTTGTAGGGAATTTATCTTTAATATTAAGCATAAAATATAATTAACAAAAATGCATAAAGATAAAGAGTTCCTTTATTGATTGGAGCAATAATCTTATATATTAAATTACAATAGATAAAGATAAATTGTTATCTAATGTTCTCTTTTAGATATCTCAAAACTTTGCACATAAGTAAATTAGCTCAACGCTTATCAAATATTGCATGTTTCATATAAGCATCACATCTCCAAACTTTAGGTGTGACAACTTTGGTTTAATACTTGTGCATATCTCATATGGTATCTTTTTAACTAATTTGTATAAAACTATATTTTGAAGGTAAGCAATTTCAAGGGCATATCTCCAATTAGAGACAAGAATCACCGTATGACTATATAAAAAAAATCTAAGAGAGAATGATTTCTCTTCTCAAATACTCCATTATATTGTGGAGTTCCAAGTTGAGTCCATTGTTAGAGAATACCATTTCTAAAATAGTTAGTTTCTCATCTTCAAGATTAAATTCTTTGAACCTTTTAATTGATTCAAACTTCCCTTGCATTAAATATAGATAAATATATTTGGAATGATCATGTGTGAATGTAATGAAATATAAGTACCCACTTCTAATATAAGTAGATATAGGACCATATACATCTAAATATATAAGATATAGTAACTCACCATCATATTGTCCTTTTCCACTAAAGGGAAGTTTGGTCATCTTATCTAACAAATAAGATTCATAAGTTTTATAAGATTTATAATTAAAAGGATCCAAATATCTTTCTTACTATTTATATAACAAGATCTAATTCATGCAAGCCATTTGTAAATAATTTATATCTATAGTAAGAATCATCTTTATAAAAACTAATAACTTTAGTCATAATAATAAAGATAAATACATTCAAATCTAAGTAGGAAATGGAAATAATGTTTCTTGTAATGACTGAAACATAATAATAATTGTCTATTTCTAGTATAAGGTCATAAGGCCAACTTAAATTACAAGTTTTTACAATTGATATAGAAACCCTTGCTCTATCACTAATTCACATATCCAATTCGTTTTTTCTCAATGATTTATCCCTTGTTAAAATCTACATATTGCTACAAATATGAGAACCATAGCTAGTATCTAATACTCGAAAATGTGGAATAGAGATAAAAAGATTGATCTCAATCATAAAGATACTTCAAGATATAGCTTCATTAAGGTTCTTATCTTTCAAGGTAGTAAGATAAACTTTGTAGTTCCTCTTCCAATGTCCATCAAATCCATAATGAAATTATATGCCTTTATCGTTATTCTTCCTTTTGACACTGTCATTTGGCATTACTATTTTAGTAAAAGCCTTTTGTTTCTCTTTATTATTCTTCTTCGAGAGCCTTTTTCTTATTCCTAGAAGAATCCATAATAGGAACAAAATTAGGTTCCATCTATGAAAAGTTTGGATTAAGAGACTAAAGCACCAAATTAAATGCTTAACTCATAGTTCATAATAAGACCTAATAGGCATAATTTTTTAATATAGCTAATCAGTTTTAGTATTTGTCACTCTACTAAATCCTTTTGCTATCTTACATTGATACAATGCTCTAAAAATATAATATTCCTCTACATCACTTTATACACCAAACAACTTCTTAAAGTGCAAAATTATTGTATAAGCATCCATATTCTCAAACTATCTCTGAAGCTCGTGAGACATACTAACTAACATCAAACATAAAGCTTATTCAACATCGTGAATATGATGTTAATATCTCTCCCATACTTCATTAATTGCATTCGAATTGGGGTCTAATATAATTGGATTGTACATAACATATAATTTCTTTTCTTGTTTGAGAACATTTCTCAAAGCTATGAAACTAGTCCAGAAAGTTAGGTCTAGTGAGCTTGTTAACATCTATGATGCTTTTCAGGAACAAATTGCTTCTCATTTTATTTGACAACAAAAATGACATAAAAGAGCAAATATTAATTTACTCCACAAAACTAAATAAAAATAAGGACTTTAATAAATATTTGGTTACTTCCAGTATTTTAAACAAAATAATAGCCTTCATTATTAAATTGAGAAATTATTTAATAATTTTGTTATAAAACAAAATCTCATTCAAATATAGTTGATCTTGAGTTTGCTTAAGAAACTAATTAAATTTAAATTTGATCAAGAATATTCTTATTAATCACATCTCATATGAGTCCTAGATCTATTAGATAACAAATATTTACTAAAATTTTATATTTTATATTATTCCTAACCTTACCTCTAAATTGATAGGATCAAAGGTTTGCTCATCTAAATCATATGAATTTAGTTAAGATCATTAATTTAGATAAAACATATTTAGTTTAAATGGGCATTGAGTCTGCTTAAACTTTATAATAAATAGAACTTTAATTTTATTATTAAGTAATAAAAACCAACAATCACATATTAAATGTGTACTTAATATTTAATTAAGGGAATTTTGATATTTAATTTAATATTAAATTAAATACCACAAATATTCGTTAAAAA
>JAJMLV010000228.1:17280308-17293467 GCA_027123465.1 Erythroxylum coca | reverse complement strand
AAATGCCCTTATGCATTCTTACCACTTTTAATACAACCAAACCATATAATAAATTCGACTAACATTTACATAACAAGAAGCTCCAAAAATTTATCCACCAAACCTTATAATTTATTTAAATCATGCTTTATTTAACAAGAAAAATTCGGGGGCCAACACATTTTCTTCCGTCTCATTTTCTTCCGTCTTATTTTCTTCCGTCTCATTTTTATCGTCTCATTTTCTTCCATCTCATTTCTTCCATCTCATTTTCTTCCATCTTATTTTCTTTTGTATCATTTCTATCGTCTCATTTCTTTTGTCTCATTTTCTTCTGTCTCATTTCTTCCATCTTATTTTCTTCCGTCTCATTTCTATCGTCTCATTTCTTCCATCTCATTTTCTTCCGTCTCATTTTCTCTCGTCTCATTTTCTTCCGTCTCTTTTCTTCCGTCTCATTTTCTTCCATCTCATTTCTTCCATCTCATTTCTTCCATCTCATTTTCTTCCGTCTCATTTTCTTCCGTCTTATTTCTTCCATCTCATTTCTTTCGTCTCATTTTCTTCCCCAGAACGTCTCCACTTATAAAGATCATAAATTTTGACTTCGATGTCCAAAATTTTTCATACTATATACTGTTAAAAAGATAAAAGAAAGGTCTACAACTTTCCAGAAGGTACCTTTGCTAAAATCTATTTATACCAATTCCAAATTTGCCCCTAAAGTTCGAAGACAAAATTTCCATTCCTACTCCAACGTACTGCACCAAATTCTTAACTTCATGAAATTTTGAGACTTTTAGAGACAGAACTAAAATTTGATATCTTCATACGAAATATATCCATATATCTCTAGATTAATCCAAATTAAGAATCATATCGTTTGAACAACTAGAGAAAATGTTATGTCTAAAATACTAAAGCATATTCAGTGAACATTTTCCAGATCACTACTAATTTTATTTCCAAATCTTTCCTTATCTCAACTCATACCTAGATCACTCTTTCCACTTCCTTTACTTCTCACTTTCAATAACATTAATTTAAAAACAATCATACTTGGAAGTTGTTGATCGGCTGTTCGTATCGATCTAAAGATCAATCCCTTGGAAACCGAATAAAAAATAATTAAATTCCAAGGATTGCAGTATAGGATGTAACCTAAGGTCATCTCATTTAATCGGAACCTAATGAAGTAGACCTGAGCTAGCCTATATGTCATAAAATGCAAGTGAAATCAGTAAGGAAAAGGGGGGTTCTGATTTTTGAAAATAGAAAATGAACTAAAAAGTATTGTATAAAGCATGTAAAACTTATTTTTGGGTTTTTGAAAATAGAAAATGAAAAGATTAAGTCAAGTGATAAAATCCTCTTGAAAATGAGCTTAGGCTATCACAGTTCAAAACTAATTTGATGGGATTAGCAAACACTAAGTTTGAAATGATAAACCTTAAAGTGCTCTCTTTAAGTCCAGGATCTTGATTAATGAACTCCATTTCTCAAGATCCCATTAAGTGCTCTTGAGCCTTAGAGCCTTAAAGGACTTTTTAAGTCCAAAGTTTTAATCAATGAACTCAATTTCTTAAAACCTCGTTAAGTGCATCTTAGTGTGTGCGGTGGAATTGCCAATGCAATGGGCCAAATGAAATCTAGCATCAACTCAATATCAAACACAACTAGGCAGATAAAAGAGAATCAACAAGATCACAAGTGGACATATATGAGACTTCATATATTTAAACTCAAAGTTCTGCATAAACAAATCCATAACACGTTACATTGTTCAACACTTGATTAAACTCTAATCAAGCAAATCAAACTACAAAGCAATAAACCCTAACTCAGAAGTTCATAACAATGTAGTTAAATGTGACAATGTAAACTACTAATCAAAACAACACATTAAATGTCCAACCTTTGATTAGACTATAATCAAGTAGCTTCACTACAAGTTACAAATCGTAGATTTAGGCATTCATAAACCGTAGCTAAACTACAGATTAAGCTGCTTCCTTTTGAAGCTCGGTAAACTCTAGTCGTCATTACATCTTCAGGAGAAAATAAATGCCTAACCACGCATTACAATTGGAAACTTCACAACTCGTGATGAATCCAAGCTACTCATGGTGGAGTCGGCGGTGAAAATGAAAAGGAAAACCTATGCAAAGATTCTACCCAGGGAACCCTGAAGGGAACCTTGGGTGGTGAGGCCGTGAATTCTTTTTGTTCTCTCTTCTCTCGTCTGTCTCTTTTTTCCTTAAATGTTCGATCCCCCCTTGACCTAATTTGACAAGGTTTTTATAGGATGGGTCACTGGTTGGGTCGGAATAGTGAGAAGATTTTCTAAATTAAGTTCGGATACCAGATTGTTCGTCGCGATGAGGAAGGATTTGCGCTGTGACGTGTACTTCTTGGATCGCTTGTTGCGGCGGAACAATTAATAGACGTTGCGGTGCGTTGCTGCCTGATGATGCGCCGCGGTGAGATAATTAGTTTTCGCCGTGACGTGCCTTCTTCTCGTTGTGCCACGACGTGCGATGAGGACCTCACACCCTGTTGACTCCTCTAATCTTTTGACTCTCTTTTTTTTCCTACAATATAAAATAACAATTTGCAGTATCAATTGTCCTTAGAAAAATTATAATGCAATTAATGTCAATGTGCAACAATTTTACTAACAAATTGCATAAAATGTAAGCTCACCATAAAGGACTAATTTAAGCACAACATCACTAAGTAAGAGTCAAAAAGTATGTTAAAAACCATGAAAGTGCTACCAATTTATATGATAAACTTGGGCTCAATCAAACATAATTAAGTTTGTTTTTCAAATGTTTAACATCATCTGAAATCAAGTTAGCTGAAATGGAAAAATTAGAAAGGTAAATTTCAGTTATTTTGTCCAAGTTAGAAGGAATTTTTCCTCCAAGCTTCTTTGACTATTTGGAGCATCTACCTGTGCATTTAGCACACGAGGCAAAACTAGCTGGTCCAGTTCAATATCGATGGATGTATCCGTTTGAGAGGTAATTTCAATTCAAAATTTTAATTGTAATTGAAGTAATAACATATATGCACATCAAATGTGCATGAGAAGTGTGGTGAGTTTAGGAGTGAATTTTAGAGATCCATTTTATGAGAGATTATTTTTTGGGGTATTTTTAGAAAACAAATTTTCTGTGAATGACAAAATAGTGAGGATATTATCCTAGGGATAATAAATTTGGGAAACACTTTTTGTGAGAGAGCCACTATTTTGTTGTATCATTTTTTACTCTCTGTACCTGCTAGTTTTATTAGTAGAAACTTTATTCGAAGTTTGGTCCGTGTACATAGCCCAAATTAGAGGGTGAACCACGTTAAATTTTTTGTGTATTATTTCGTTGCTTATTTTACGTTTGAGATTTCATTCGTAATTTTTCCAGGCATATGTACCAACTTAAAATGCTTACCTAGATCTGGTAGTCAAAGTCACTAAAGATATCGATTCTCATCTGGTGCGAGCCCTTGTTCATTAATCCCGCCTGATAACATTAAAAATATACTTCATTCAATAAAATGTTTATAGGGCTATTATGCACACGTGATACCAATGCGAGCTTTATGGAGTTTTTTTTTTCAAAAATGCTATTCTCATAATTAATAAGCCATGTTGTCTTCTACATCTACAGGCAAGTTTGTATTTTTCGTGATCCTGCAATGGATGTTAACTCTTTATATCTTCCTCTTGTTTATAATTGCATCTAAGGTTGAAAGTTTTATCAACAAAATTTACAAATTATTTTCAACGTCACATGCTCAATATATAAAGAAAGATACATGAAACAAATTTTGAGCTTTGTCATTCTTTTAAGGGTTAATTACAACAAAATATTAAACTTTGCCCAATTTTGTAATTATAGTCCAAATTTTAAAAAATGACAATTAAATATTCAAGTTTTCAATTTTAGCATGACATTAGTGTCTCTGTCATTTTTTCTTATGTGACTTACTACGTGTTCCAGAAACCCTAATTAATAAGACACATCAGCATTAATTAACATAAGTGATGAAGATTAATGAAACAATATAACTAAAATGATGTCGTTTCAACAAAATTAAATCCTTAAATTTGTTAATTCCCTCCTCCCACCCTTATAGTTTTGGGCACTTGTAGTTTTTCCCCAAATAAAAATGAAGATTGATAAGTTCTTGGGAGTAGGCATTTTGGCTCTGTACTTGATAATTGTGTCTCTAAGGCTAATTTTAAGCACAAGAACCAATTAATGACATAATGATTTACTGCCTGAACTCCTGCACAGTAGCTGAGCAGTAAAAATTGCAATGCTTTGTTCAGTTCAATATGTACAAAAATGTAGATTCATTATGTGGTCAAATAATGAAATTACTTTATCTTGTTCTATTATAACACAAAGTTGAAAGGTAGGAATATTGTGTTGTAGCATCATCGTAAAGATGAAAAGAGCTTGTGTTTCATTATTGGGAGAAACAGAAAACAAAATGTTATCCAATTGATCGGCCAGTTCTGTGACTTCTTTTTCCTTTATGAGGTGCTTTCAAGTCCTTCAACAACCATCGTAACCAAATTACCTCACTAATCGTAGTGGCCATAGTTCTATATTCCGCCTCTACTGATGAATGAGCCACCACTAATTGTTTCTTTATTTTCCAAGAAATTGGTGACTCACCTAGTTTAATGAAATAACTTTTAGTGGATCTCTGAGACGTAGCACAACCACCCCAATCGATATCACAAAATGATATGAGTTTTAACTCACTTGATGTTGGTAATAAAACTCCTTGTCCCTGTGCCATCTTTAAGTAGCGAATGACACGATAGGTTGCATCTAAGTGTTTTTGCTTTGGCGACTCGACAAATTGGCTAAGAACATTCACAGTATATGTGATATATGGTCTTGTAATGGTCTAATACAACAACCTTCCTACCAGTCTTCTATATTGATTCACATCTACTCTTCGATCATCATTGTCCACACTCAGCCTGTGATTATGCTCTATTGGAAATGTGCTAGGTCAACATGCCTGCATTCCAGTTTCTTGTAATATATCCAATATGTACTTATGCTGACTAAGAACTATTCCTTGTAGTGACCTTGCAAGTTCAATTCCAAGGAAATATTTTAGACCTCCCAAGTCTTTGATACTAAATCTGTCATTAAGGTATTGTTTCACCTTTCTTATTATTGATATATCATTTCTAGATAATACCACTTCCTCCATACATATTAGAGCAGTGAAAAACCTATTTCCAAAGTTGTATGAAAACAATGAGTGATCTGCCTTCGATTGCTTGAAGCCCACATTAAGTAAAGAATCAGTAAACTTGTGATACCGATTTCTAGAGGCTTGTCGTAAGCCATATAAGCAAACCATTGTAGAATTTTCATAAAGAAACCTTCTTTAAGATCACTATGAAGAAATGTGTTGCTCACGTCTAACTAGTGAACTTCCCATCCTTTCATTGCTGCAACTCCTAAGAGACATCTCACTGTGACAAGCTTTGCAACTGGCGTGAAAGTTTTATGGAAGTCTATCCCTTCTATTTGAGTGAAACCCTTTGCTACTAATCGTTCTTTGTAGCACTCTATTTCTCTATTGGGCTTGAATTTGATCTTGTAAACCCATTTAGAATTAATGGCTCTCTTCCCTTTTGGGAGCATCTCCAAGTCCCAAATTCCATTTTCTTCTAAAGCTTGAATTCTTTTGTCATAGCTTCTCGCCAATGTTTGTGTTTCATCGCTTGTAAGAAATCCTTTGGCTCATCATGTGATATGATGGCCACTAAAAAAACTTTGTGTGAGTGCAAAAATTTATCATATGAAACATAAGAGGATAAGGGACATACCACTGAGTTCCTAAATGGAGGGGTCGAGTGAGGTTGTGTGATGGAGGGTGGCAAGTCGACTTCAAAGATATCAAATTGTTTAGGTATCCTTCTCACCCATTTGTTTTCTTGTGTGTCTCTATGTGACTGATCGATGACAACTAGTCCTTTGTCACTCTCAACAACTTCCACCTTTCTTGTCCCTTGTTTAGATCCTTCTATCAACATATGTTCTATGTTTAGATCATTCACCCTCTCACTATTAATTGTCAACTGGTTTTCTTCTTCATTTTGAATGGGTCCATTCTCTGTTGCTTTGACCTGTCTAGATATTTGCTTAGTTAAGTCACAATCATCATCAAGAATTATATTTGATCCAATCTCCTTCACTTCTAGATGTCCTTGATCATCTATTCGACACATCTCCTTTTTTAAAGGAAATACATCCTCAAAGAAGGTCACATCTCTAGATTTGTTGTCTTTCAACATCATAAACCCTATACCCCTTTTGTCCATATGGATAGCCGACAAACACACATGGTCTACCTTTTTCACTAAATTTATCTCCATGCTTGACATTATTATAGGCATATGTCACCCAACCAAGAACCCTCAAATGCCTATAAGTTGGTTTCTTACCTAATAACACTTCATATGGAGTTTTGTTTTTGATGACCTTAGATGGTAGTCGATTAATAAGGTATGTTGCTGTGAGAATACATTCTCCCCAAAACTTTATAGGCAATCCTCCCTAAAATCTCAATGCTCTTGCTGTCTCTAATGTATGTCTATGTTTTCTTTCAACCACACCATTCTGCTGAGGTGTATGAATACAAGATGTTTGCAAAACAATTCCTTTTCCTTATAGTAATCAAGCATGTAATTGGACTGAAATTTCATCCCATTATCATCTCTTATCTGCTTAGCTTTCTTTTCAAATTATGTCTCCACCATGTTGCAAAATAAGGGCAAAAAATGACTCACTTCCGGTTTGTGTTTCATTAGATATACCTAAACTGCTCGACTATAATCATCAACTATTGAGAGAAAATAATGGGCTCCTAAAATAGGTGGGGTTTTATAACCTTCCCATATATCACAATGTATCAAATCAAAACAAGTGATTGATTTTATTTCACTAATAGCAAACGACAATCTTATTTGCTTAGTTCGCATGCATGAATCACAATGTAATTTATTTTCAAAAGAAATGTTGTTTGAAGTAAGAGAAATATGCTTAATTTTCCCAACAGATGCATGTCCCAACCTTCTATGCCAAAAACTTGAATCTTCTACCTTTTTAACCGACATTGCCACATCTCTATTCTGTATTGGTTCAAGGCAATACAGGCCATCGTACTGGTTACCCACTCCAATCAAGTTCCTTGAAGGCAAGTCCTACATCACATAAAAGTCTAGAAAGAATATTAGTACACAATTGTATTCTCATGTCGGTCTGCTAACAAAGAGTAAATTACACTTAAAGCATGGAATATTCAAAACATTATTAAGTTTTAGACCATTGAAAAGTTTCACTTTCCCAATACCCATCACAGATACTCTATCTCCATTTGAAATTTTTACTGGCAGACTCTAATATTTATTTTGTCCTTCTTCAAACAAATAACTATTGCAGATGATGTGCTCTTTAGCGCCTGAATATATCACCCACAATTGCTCATAATTAATCTTACCGGCCATGTTAATCAAAGGAGTGGTAGGTAGAGAGGTCAATTTCATCACTTCAAGCTCACATTCTAAGTATTGAACCAACCGAATATATTCTTCTGATGTGAGCTCAGGTACCGGACTAGCTCCATGAACAATCTGTGCTGCCTCTGGTGCATTCCTCTTCTCAACTCCCTATCCAACTCTTTCTTTCTTGTTGTTGCCTCTATCACTTTTACCTTTGCGCCAACCAAGAGGGAAACCAATAATTTTGAAACATTGCTCCTTTGTATGCCCAAGCTTAGAGCAATTCCCACACCTTAACTCATCTTTTGTAGTAGTCCTTCGATCACTAGCATCTTTATTATTGCCACTTCCTCGTGTTTGGAAAGCTGTCGCCTCAACCATTAGCTTCCGATTTGCCAATATGTTCCTTTGTTTTTCATCCTCTGCTACTAAATGATATGCATGTCCAAGCGTCATCATAGGTTTGGTGCTCAATATTCGTGCCTTAACAGTCCCAAAAACTTGATCTAAACCCATTAGAAAATCATATAACTGCTCTCTTTCTCTCATTGCACTTATCTGTCTTTCCATATCACAGGTACATCGACTGCAATTGCATCTTGGAAGGGGCAAAATCCACTAGATTTCATCCCATAATCTTTTTAATTTTGTGTAATATGAAGACACATACATTCCTTATTGTCATAAAAGCATTACCGCCTGTCTGAGCTCGTAGGCTCTAGGTGCGCTTCCTTTTCCAAATCTTTCTTCCAGTTCAACCCAATTTTCTCTAGCCATTTTCGCATACCTAATGTTGCTTTTGACATCCTTATCCATGGCACTTTTCAACCAGCCCTTGACCATTCGTTACATCGCATCTAATGCATCAAGTCCACTGAACCTTATGCAGATATAGGTATTGTACCATCAACGAAGCCAATCTTATTCTTGGCAAATAACACATGTCATTTACCGATTCTCCATAGTTGGCATCATAGAGAAGTTCACTCACGTAGATGCCAGGATTATCAGAGGCATGTATATACTATGGGGACATGACATCCAGACTACTCTGTTGATCTACCTTTGGAATGATAGAACCCGATTCAGTCATGTTGTTGGTGATAAAGATGAAGCGGCGAGGAGGCTAAGTATTCTAGGGTTTAGAGTATTAGGATATCTGCTCTGATACCATGAAAAATATACAGAGAAAGTCTAGTATTATTGCTGTCAAAGATGTACATATATACAAGTTGACTATATGCTCTTAAAGATACTTTCCCTATTTACATCAAACACTCTATGGAAATATCTCCTATAACTAGGCAATTCTATATATCATAAGTTTAGAGACTCCAACAAAGTGATCCCTCTAGGATTGATTTTACCATCAACAGCATTTCATTCTGATGTGAAGATATCTAATTATTGTACACAAGAAAACTCGAAAACTCGATAGATCTGTCTCTGTGTACATTGAATGAGGAATTTACTTATAATCCTTGGTGCAAATGAAGTTTAGCCTCTGGCAAGTCCCTGTCAACTATAAATCTTCATCTTTAGAGATGAGAGAAAGATTTGACCAAAAAGTTTAAATTAGCATTGCCACTCAAGGGAGGTTGCTTCATTATCATCAACTGTATAGTCAACATCCAATTATGCTAAATCAGGCAAGATTGGACTAAAAACCAAAAAAAAATTCGACAGAGTCAATGAGATGGGAAAGTGACGGGATTCCTGACAGGCTTGCAATGTATGGCAATTGCAAGTTGACTAAAGATGACAAAGCAGAGTTCATTTTCACATATTCCTAATTACATTGAGCGGACTTGTCGCTAAACATCGGAAGAAGCTAGGTTTTATATGGGTCTACCTCTGTTTGTGTCTCATAGGTTGGCAGAGTGGTCCCAAGTGCCATAAATATAGTGTGTCGCGTTGCATTGCTTGGTTGAGCATAGTACCCTAAAATTCCAGAGACGACGTGTTTCTGCTTTGTTTCTGACCTTGACATCACTGAAAATTACCTATATTTATCTACTAGACAGCGTATATTTGGTATAGATAATCTCGATTTCTATTATGATCTGATGCTCTTAGTAGGTCCAGTTTAACGCAATATGTTAGTTTTATCCATAGATGCCCGCAAACCGAGAAACAAAGGTGTGGACACCGGGAGAAAATAGATTGAGAAATAAGAGAAACAAAGGTATCTGCAGGAATTGAGGAAATAGAAGATTTAATTTTGTTAAAACGACGAAGCAAAGGTGTCTGCAGGAATTGGCAAATTTAGGAATCTAATTTTGTTAAAACAACCTCGTTTTATTTATATCTTAAAACGGAGAAAATAAATTAAGAACTAGAGGGATTAAACAAGAGTAACAACAAAAGAAACAAAAGTGTGTACATATAGAAAGAGAAAGTCGACAAATTTAGGAATTTAATTTTATTAAAATGACGTCGTTTTATTTATATCACAAAACGACGTCGTTTTATTAATCTTCATCACTTGTGTTAATTAAGGCATTATTAATCTTTATCATTTGTGTTAAATAAAACGACTTCATTTTATTAATCTTCATTATTTGTGTTAATTAAGGCATTATTAATCTTCATTATTTGTGTTAATTAAGGCTGACTTGTCTTATTAATTAGGATTTTTGGAACATGTAGCGAACTACATCAGTAAAGATAACGGAAATATTAACGTCGGGTTATAATTTAAAAAAAATAAAAGTTTGAGTATGTAATTGTCATTTTTTAAAATTTGGTATATAATTATAAAATTAGGTAAATTTTAATTTTTTTTCTAATTAACCCTTCTTTTAAAAAATTAATCCTATTCAGGCTCTAATTACTTTCTTCACTACGTTTGTCTAAGTCAATAAGTCCCTCAAAAAAGAAAGCCATACTTGATGGTCGAATATAAAGGTCAGATGATAAATTTTGAAATAGACTTGTTTAGCTCTTTTCGTGATATATGCCCAGCCCAACTTTAGCTCAATGGGTCAACTAACAATTAATTATTTTGGACCTAATCGGCTAATCCATTTGAGCCTTATACAGTCTGACAAAAAAAATTACTTTGTAACAAGTCCGGGACAAGCATATTTTTGGGTTTTATTCTTTATTTCAACCTGAATCCGAACTTAAAGGGGTGAAACAAAAGTTTTAAGTGTTTAAGGTTTTAAAATTTTAATTATTATTAGACTGTTATAAAATTGTTTAAAAATTAAATAAATTTTAAATTTTTAAAATATGATTCAAAAAATTTGTTCTTAGTTTAAATAAAAAAAAGATTATTTGATCGTTTATTGAAAATTAATAAACGTAAATTAATTAATTAATTTTAATTTATAAGAATTTATTAATTAATAAAAATTTACAAATTAATTAATAATTGATCAGTTTTTAATAATAAAAATTATTAAAATAAATCAAATCGAAAATTTAAACGGTTTAAAGTTTTTACAATTAAATTTATAAATTAATTGAGATTTTTAATCATTAATTTTAATATTTTAATTACTATAAATTTGATATTATGGTAAAACTACTTGAGATGTTATTTTCAGTTATATAATCTACGCGAATTTTGATAACAACATAAGATTTCTTAATAAAAAATCCAATATAAAATGATTATTAAAATATAATGATTGAAATGAAAAAGATCTAATAATTAAAATATTGAAATTAGAAATAACATTAATCTGAATAACTTAAAAATTATATAAAACATTTATATACTTTATTTGACTGATTTAAGGGAGATTTTTTTTTCTCTTTTAATGGAGCTATTCTCCTTCATCTCTTTCTGTACTCTCCACTTTTATATAAAAGTGTGCTTTTCGTTGTACCAAAAATAATAAAATTATATATACACGTGTGCGTATATGAAACTGAGTTGTAACATGGTTGGCAGACTTCCTAATCATGCAAGAGTACGTGAGATTCAATAAAATAGTTTAAGTATTTGGGTCCTTTTGTTTATGATGCATATAATGTATATGTGCCTTGGGGCAATAAGTGATCCTACGTTCATCTCAATAAACACCTCCTGTCTGACGTCGGAATTTGCAGGGGTGCTCACCAATTATTGCGTATTAGTATGCAGTTCGAGTAAAAGGCAGGCCTGATGAGGAGAAAAAGGAAAATTTTCAACAGTACCTGCTATTAACGAGATAGAGACAGTTTACTCTGTTCTGTCAATCTTAATCAAACATCTCACTGTTCTTAATTTCTATTCTGTCCTGTCTTGTTCTGTTCTACCTCTAACTACTGAAAACAGTAACCATACGCAAGGTTATAGACCGGCTCAAACTCAGCAAAATGGAAAAGAACCTTAGTTCCTGCTTAAGGAGCGGCAACTTATCTCAAATCACAGCTCACTAATCATTTTACAACATGTTTAAGAGCCAAATACACCAACTTCCTAACATTGCCTCCGATCACGTTCGCAATGTTGAGCTCCTTGAAGATGATTGGGAAATTGTGCGCTCTCTTAAGGCTTGGTATTATGCCCTAAGTAACAGAGGACCATCCACAATATTATTTAATTACTATATGACTTTTTTTTAATTATTCTCTAATCTTACCAAGAAGTTTATATCACGTGAATCCTGAATCTTTTAAAAATAAATGTAGAACTAATTAGTATTAATTTAACTTGGAAAACACCAAGAATTAATAATTCTCGGTTTAATCCTAACCGAGGTATAATGACAAAGCTTCCATATTTGATTTTAAGAGTGTTAAATGTTAAAATTAAAATTTTCACTAAAAAGAACAAACAACTTTTGTAATAATGTTGGTGTCAGACATTGAGAAAACATTCCTAATAAGGATATTTTAAGTTTATTATAGAGGCATTTGCTTAATGATAAACACATCATTTATCATAATAAATGATAAAATTAAAACAACATTAAAATGAAACTGGAACAAAATTATACTTCTTTCTTTATAAATTACAGAGGGTAACACGTCGACTCCGGAGTCAGTGGATTGGAAAAACTAGATGACGAGAACAAGTCAGTGACCTTCAACGTTTTGGATGGAGATGTAATGTAGCTTTATAAATGCTTCAAGATTACACTTGGGGTCACTGAGGAAAATGGAAGAACAGTGGTGAAATGGTTTATGGAATTCGAGAAACTAAATGAGGTTGTGCCAGCTCCAAATGTTTTCCTGGATCTGGCAATCAAGATCACTAAAGACATCGATTCTCATCCGGTGCTAGCCATTGTTCATTGATCCTAGGCGATAACATTAAAAATATGCTTCATTCAATAAAATGTTTATAGTGTTATTGTGCGCACGTGATACCAATATGGGCTTTGTAGAGTTTCTTTTTGAGAAATGCTATTTTCATAATTAATATCCCATGTTGTCTTCTACATCTACAGGCAAATTTGTATTTTTCGTGATCCTGTAATCGATGTTAACTCTTTCTATTTTCCTTTTGTTTACAATCGCTTCTAAAGTTTGATAGATATATACTATTAACCATGCAAAAGGAATAGTATATGATAGAATTTTATCATAATTATGAACTAGCATAATTGAAATTATTTTGTACAAATCTCGATTAATTAGATGTCAATTGTAATTCTCTCTTTAACGTGTCATTGGGCCTGTGTTCATGGGCTTGCTATGATGGGT
>JAJMLV010000228.1:16753243-16763284 GCA_027123465.1 Erythroxylum coca | reverse complement strand
TCTGCCATAATCTTTAATCCACACGTTGTTAATGTGATCCTTGGACACCAAGCTCTGATACCAATTGAAGTGAATCACACACTAATACAAGACTTATTAAATGATATGCAAATGCACAAGAAGGGGGGTTGAATTGTGTATTATTTTTAAAAGACCCTTTCAAAAACTTTTTGTTAAAAGAAACTGGTTCTTTTCACAAGAACTACTGAACTTCAAAATTATAACGTATTTTTCGAAAACTCGTATAAAAACTTATAAAATCGAAAATTGAACGATAAGAGAGATAAGGGCTAGAGAGATGTGACGCAGTAATTTTTATACTGGTTCACCCCAAACCGTGGGCTACGTCCTGTCCTCAGATGTCTTTTTGAGATTTCACTATCTCTCAAAACTTTTACAAGTATTCTTTATCTCCGAGTCTCTTCAGGTCTCTTACAATCAGTATTCTTTCACATTTAGCCTCTGCAGGCTATCTGTACAACTTTCAACTGAAAGATATTTGAGCTTTGTTACAGAAACAAATAGCTCTAAGTTTCGCACAATAATTTCTCTCAAGTAAGCTTTTTGTGCTCGTATTCGTATACTTCGTGCGTGTGTATGTAACTTTTTAATCTTCGACTTCAACTCATATTTATAGTCTACGCCTTCAACTGCTTCTTGATTCTTGATTCTTGATTCTTGCTTCTTTCAAGAAACAGTTATTCAGTTGAGTTCTGTAACTAACTCAAACTGAATCTTGATTTAACGTGGTTTGCTTCTTGTCTGCTTTTCTATTTGCTTCCGTCTGCTTTTCTTCGTCTGCTTTTTATTTTAGCTTCCGTTTGCTTTTTTGTTTGCTTCCGTCTGCTTTTTTTTGTCTATTTTTTATTTTAGTTTCCGTCTGATTTTTTTTGTTTTCTTTTTATTTTAGCTTCCGTTTGCTTTTTTATTTTCTTCCGTTTGCTTTTCTTCGTCTGCTTTTTATTTTAGCTTCCGTCTGCTTTTCTTCGTCTGCTTTTCTTTCGTCTGCTTTTCTTCGTTTGCTTTTCTTTTGTCTGTTTTTCTTCATCTGTTTTCTTTCGTCTGCTTTTCATTATTACTTGTACTTCATCAAAATCATTTATGTAACGTCATTTTGACTTAACACGAATTACCTCAAAAGAGCAGAAATAGGAAATATTCTTGTTGAAGATCCTCTAGCTTCCTGGGCAAAGCTCCTTAAATAGATTAATTACGGACGCCTCACTTCCATTGACAGTGTAGGAGTTGGAGCTGCAAGGAAACCTGGGGGCTGATGGAAATCTGATGCTAAGCAGGGGGAGGCCAGTGATCAATCATCAGTTAAACAATCAAGTATGTGAAGACTCCTTATGCGCAGAAGTGTATAAGCTACGTAGGAACCTGAAGAATCTTGGAGTTCCAAATTTACATCCTCTAAAACTCTTAGAGTGGAATCTTAGAAACTTAAGATTATTCAGGCTAAATCGGGATACTTAATGTAATTAAGAAAAATAGACTGGTGTTAAAGAATGTCAAGATGAAAGTGATATTGTCGAATAAGGTGTAAATAGTTGATAGAGTGTGTGTTAACAGCTATAACAATTCATGAAGAGGGGATAGTAGCCAATTTTTGACTGATTTGAAAGTTTGGCATCTTGCTTCCTCTGTTCTGTGTCACTCTAGCTATAACAATTATTAAAGAGGGAACAGTAACCAATTTTTGACTGATTTGAAATTTTTGCATCTTTCTCCCTCTATTCTGTGTTGCTCTAGCAATAACAATTATTGAAGAGGGAACAGTAACCAATTTTTGACGGATTTGAAATTTTGGCATCTTTCTCCCTCTATTATGCCCATTAAATCTTCTGTTCTAGCAATCTTGACCCTCCGTTGTGCTACTCCATTCTAGTGATTTATTTATGTGGATCCTACATAAATGGGTGGTTAGGATGGAGTGGCAAAGGATAAAGCCAGGATTGTTGGCATAGAAGATCACATCTCTCTATTTTGTGCCGCTCTAGCTCATTCATTCACTCAGACAAGTTAGTTGCATCAATAAATTAAGATTTTTAATATTTTATTCATAAAATTGAATTATATCAATTTAGGATCCAAGCATCGATTATAGACAAAAGAAGACAATGGAGTAAAATTAGATCCCAAGATATTAAATGATTGGAAGAAAAATTAAAGAACAGATTTGGAAGTCGAAAGCAAATTAATGTGAAAAGATGATTAAAAATTGAAGAAAATGATATTGCAAATACTTGAAAATGGTTCGTCACAATGTGGAGAAAGATAGAAGGATACTTGAGATGAATACGAACAATTTATATAGTTTAATAACTAGAGTACAAGCGTGAAGGATTACTATGCAAAATTGATTTTAGTCCACGAGTTAGTGATATGAGAGCCATATGCTGTGCGAAGGAATTTGGGGATGAAATTAAATATTCAGTCAAGCTATTCAATCCAAGGAACTTCTTGTTGGTACATGAGGAATCAGTAGCGTATATAACAAAGAGATATCAACATTATTTTGCAATAGATCAACCAGACAGGTTAGCAATTAATGGCATCTTTAGTTGAGTAGAATAACTATTTTATTACTGATGTACTTATGATGAATAGTTATTCCTTTGTTCGATTAGAAAAAAACATACTAAATAACTAATCATAGGTTTAGTTATTAGGCGCTTTGAGGAATAACTAAAGATACTTTTCCTATAAATGTGGAATAGGTAAAAATAACACTTCTTCCTCTTATTATTATTATTCTTATTATTCTTCTTATTGTTGTTGCTATTATTAATTTTCTTCTTCTTTTTATTATTAATTTTTTTAAAATAATAATAATAATAATAATAATAATAATAATAATAATAATAATAATAATAATAATAACAATAAGAAGAAGAAGAAGAAGAAGAAGAAGATTAATGATAATGATAATAATAATAATAATAATAATAATAATAATATAGTTAGTGGAGAATATAATTGTTATTTTGATCTTTTTATTAGTTAAGTTTTCAAACCAAACATTGGCATACATTATCACTAGAAATTATTATGAATAAACCAAACTAAGTAATACACATTCCATTCCATTCCTAAGAAAAACCTTTTCATTTCTTATCTATCCCGATAAGTGAACTAAACACCCTATAAGAGTATAGTACATATCCGAAACACCAAAATTTCAACATCTTTTTTCATCAAAGCCTTCATTGGCGAGCAAGGACATGAAGGCTTCTAAAACAAGTAGTTGAGAAATTGATGAGCTTATAACTAAAGGCTTTTGATTTTGGTGCAAACATAAATTCTCACTAGGAAATAACTGCAAAAGTAGGCAAATTCTATATATATAGATTTGGTACATGAGGTTAATGAAGGTGGAGGAAGGTAGAAGGAGCAGAAGAAGTTAAAGACCAACCACTCACCATTTCAATGCAAGGCATGATAGGCACTATGGTTGCTTAATTTTGACAAATGAAAGTTATGGAGGTCTTTGATGGAAAATTAATTCATATTCTAATTAATTCGGGTGCCTCATATATTTTCATTCATCAAAGCTTAATTAAGAAGGAGGGGGTTATTAGAAAATTGAACTAGTAGTAATCACAATAGGTAGGTATATGAAGCTTTACAATAAAAGATGCATGAATTCAAGTTTAGTGATGAATGGGCATTTAATATCGATGCCTTATTGATCAAAATTGAGGGCAGTGATATTGATAAGTAGAAATTATCCTATGTTATATTATTTATATATGAAATTTGAACTAAATTATTGCCTTTTATTATTAAATATTTAAGTTACTTAATTTTATTTTTTATTTCTAAAAAGAGTATAAACTGTACTAAAAATTTTCTTGTAAGCTTGGTGGACTTAAATAAACGAATCCTGAAGAAAATCTGACTCAAAATAAAATTAAGGCAAAAAAATGTCCAAAATTAAAGCAAACAACCCACCAAAACAAAGAAGCATCCTAGTTCAAAGAAGCAGAGGAAAAGCAAATGAAACAATAGAAAAAAAGGAGGCTCATTAGACACCTCCAAAATGACATAGTAGCTCCCAAGTGAGAGTAACATGTGGTAGCCAAGAAAAGCACTAAAAAGTAATAACAAAATGCAGGATAAAAGACCAAAACGATGCAACACGCTGGAAGAATAAGCAACAGAAAAAATGCAACGCACAATAGAGAGCAGACAAAACGCAACGGAGTCTAGAGGGAAGATAGGAACCAAAACACATCACTAAGTAGCGATGACAATGGACTAGGTGGCTCGTGGCTACATTCGTGGCCCAATAGGCTATTGGTCAAGCCTGACAAGGCTAGCCCATCTATACATTTTATCGTTTTGCATATTTGCTTTGGGCCACAGTCCAGGCTAGGTTAGGAAAGGCCTAGTTTGAGCTAGGCTCATGGCTCGATCGGGTCAAGACTGCCATCCCTGTCACCAAAAGGAAAATCCAACATAGTAGAAAAGGAAATAAAATGCAGCAATAGAGAGAAAACGCAACATGCTAGTAGCTAGAGACAAATGCAGAAGCGACCTGCATCGGAGAGGAAGACCACTAAAATGCAACAGCCTAAGGACAAAAATACCAATAATAGAACAAGCAACGTTGAGTGGAAGAAAGAGACTCACCCACCGGACATTATCTCCATCAAATCTCTTCAAAATGGAAGAGAAAAACAACAACTCATCCTAATCTGTTTGAAATGGAAGAGATAAGAAGAAAAATCATCAAAGATCTAGCAATGTGCGACTCTTGGAGATGTTTCAGAGGCTATAAAAATAGAGGAGCACTAGAGGGAAGGATGAGCATGCAGTCCACACAAGAGTGACAAGTCTACAGAGGCTTTGCTATCCATACAAGGTGGATGAGGCTATGGGTTGTATTAAAGAGCGTCTGGGTTGATAAGGAATCAATACCCATTTTGAGTTGGTTCAAAGTTAGTGTAGGGATTTTTTTGATCTTAAAAGGGCTAATCTGGGGTCTAAAATTAGAACATTTTAATGAGTTTTTCTTGGAACCCGTATTCCCTTTGTTTATGGTTTCTTATACTTAAGTTGATTTTAATTGTTAATTTTAATTTAAAGATGCACTTTGAATATTTGGATTATTAATTTTATGAATTCATTTACTTATTACTGATTTAATTTAATCTTATATAAGGATGAATTCTTTGATTTATGATTTATGTTATTTATATGGTTAGGACATCCTTGATTATGTGAATGTGAGGCTTAAGTCATTAATTCATAATGCATTGTATGAACTAGAGCATAATTGTTCTTCGAATAAATTATCGGTGGTTGGGTATCTCTTAGTTCATAGTGTGCTTTGAGTGGGATTGAGTTGGTTTCATTCTAAACATTGAAGGGAGAAAAGTCAAAGTTAGTTGGTTAGTTTTCTGCGCTTATATCAAGCGTTCATTTGTTAATATTAGGTTGGTTTTATGCTTTGTTCTTTGATTCCTAGATTTAACTTGAATTGTTTTAAACTTCAAACACTCCCTTTTTGTATATAAGTATTAGCTTAGCTAAATTTATAGGTTTCATTATTTTGAATTGTTTGGTTTTCAAAATTTTCCTAATTTTAACTTATTAATAAAGTGAAACTTATATGTAAAGATAATTGGATGAAAATGGACAGCTTGGATAAAATCTTTATTTGTGCTTCTCAACTTGAAAAAAGCATAGCTTAATGTATTGTGGATATTTCATACGAAAATGTTGATTAATATAAATGGTGACAAATATGGAATTTTTCTTTCAATGGTTTATTAGTTTATAGAAAGGTTGTTTTACTGGTTGAATTATGTAATAATATGTATCTTGATTGAATTAGATTTGTAAATGCCAAATTATGATATAATTGTTCCTTTTAAAAGTATTATGATAAATGAACTAAATTAGTAAATTAACTTTCCTCTTGGGATCAACTCTTATTTTCTCTATACTCAATTGATTAATAAATTCAAAACTAAAATAAGGATTTAATTTATATACGACTAATGACACGGATCAAAATTTACCTTTTTTTGAAAAATATTTTCCTACTAGTAAAACAAAATCTATTAAGAAAGAAATATGCTGAATTAGACAAAATATGAATGAGTTACTTTATGAATATTGGAAAAGATTTAAAAGATTGTGTGTAGTTGCCTTAATCAGCACATTAGTGACCAATTATTAATACAACATTTCTATGGGGTCTTTTACCACATGTTAGGAGTATGACAGATAAAGCTATTGGAGGCGCATTAGTTAACAAAACTCCTACACAAACTATACAATTAATCTCTAACATGGCTAAAAATTCATAACAATTTGGAACTAAAAATGAGATTAATCAAGTTAGGAGTGTTAACGAAATAAGTGTGCATGCCATTCATGATCAACTAAATGAAAAGTCACAACAAATATCTCATTTGACTACTTTAGTGTCGAAACTTGTAGTTCGTTGTATTACCTAAGCTCATGCTTGTGGAATTTGCACTAATCTTACGCTATTAATGCATATGCTTCTTTGCAAGTTTAAGATGTGAATGTTGTGGATAGTTATCTAGGATAATGAGGGTTATAAAGATCATCCAAACTTTAGATATGGAACTAGGACAAACACACCTAATTTTGTTAGTAACCTACATTATGGCAAAAAATGATTTAGGTAACAGATAAAAGAGTAGCTATAAATATAATTATTGTTACCCTTTTATTAAGGCAACAAAATTCATATCACTAAACAAGTGATGTTGTTAAAAATATAGGGCAATAAATTTTTTTCATTTGGAAACAAAACAAAAAATGTTGCTTTAAGTTTTGACTAAGGCAACACATTAGTTTCAAACTATAGCAACAATGTTAAATAAATATTGCAACACTTTAAGACTTTTTAGGCAACAATTTTAAATAGATAAGGCAAGAAAGTGAAATTTTTTTGGTAAGAATAAAAGAAAAAATTTATTCTTTCGTTACCAATAATATTTAATGTAAAAGCAAACTCTTGTCATTATGTAAGTAACATCCATATTTACATTGAAAGGAATATAAAGATATTAATGTACATCTTAATTGCATACGTACTATAAAATGTAAACAACTAAAAAACTGTGTTTATATATAATATATAGTCCATAAGGACTTAAAAATTTTGAAATTTATCATCTTCAAAATACAAAAGCAAATTACATATGCATTTATGGTTACGAAATACAAAAGCAAAATCTACAATCCTGAATAATTGCAAGGAAAAGTACATGTGCTTTAATAACTCTTTATCAATTGTAGAATTCAAAGTCGATGTCAGGCTTATTCAACTTGACTTTGTAACCTTTCCTTTGGAAGTATTAACATACTTATTCTTTTGTATTGCATGCATTCTAACTTCTTGACAGATAGTTCCAATTTATGAGCAGATATCCATTTATGATGAGGGAAAAAAACAAAGCATCATTAGAAGGCAAAGTATACATTTCATACTTGTATGAAAACTATTAAAATATAAGAAGCAGTTGAAATACACATAACAATAGTATGTCATCAATCCTATTCTTGATAAAGGTATGGGAAATGTTTACTTCACTTCCCATCAAACTAATTCACAGATACCAATATTCTCTGTACAATCTACTCCATCAAGTTTCTCACTAATTGGATTCACCAAATGTAGCCTGAAATAAAATTTGTCATCAAACTTCACAAAGAAGTACTCAACTCATTCAATCAAAGAGATCACTTTCATAGCACTTAACATAAGTACATCTATAACAATTTTTACCTAAGAAAGATGAATAATAATATCTTTGTTAGGTTTCACCTTAAGAGGCTACCCTGTCTTGACTTCAACACCTATTAAAATTGGGTAAAATTCAATCTAATAGGTAAAGATCACCTTTATAGAATCTTTAAAGTCCTCATCCAAATTTTTCAAAAAGCTTTTGTGATTCACATACCTCTTTTCAATTATGAACAAAATGATCTTCAAAATGATGCTGACCCAAATCAATTCTCAAAATAGGAATCTTTTCTATTTATTGCCCAATCTTTGAGTCATCATCAGTCAAAACTGCAATGATTTTGAATCTATACTTCAACTAAGTTACATTTTTAAAGAAAATAGTCATAGATTAGATTGCTAGTGGATGTTAGGATAATATCAAATATTAAAAATGTTGGTAGTAAAGAGAAATGAAAGAGATAACTTACTATAGAAATTATCTTTAGAGAATTCTTCAAGATAGGAATATTATGCCTTGCTCATAATTACAGAGATTTTGAATGCATGTCGTAACTAAAATTATAAATGTTTTCTTATAAAATCTGACAATTATCATAGTTAAATGGATACAAAAGAATAAATTAATCAAAACAAAAACAATTAAGATGAATTATGCACAAAAGATTTCATAATTTTAATAATTCAAGCTAAAGTAGTCGAAGGAAATAGACCCAAGCAACTCGAACATCCTCTACTTAAACATCTCCTTGCTTCATCTCAGGCACTCCTTGACACTCATCAAAGTAAAGATTTATGTCAAACCCCAAACAATTCAACAACTTTGTTTATTCCTTTTTGCCTTATTTCACACTAATTGTATCATATATTATATAATGATTGATAGAATAAATGACACATACCTAATCTAGAACTATATTGGAAAATAACATGAGCTTAGTTTTTCCATGAGACCCAATACAAAATGATTCTTGTATTTTTTTACTAGCTAGTGAGAAACAAATAAAGACAACGTAATAAAGCAGAAACAACCATTGATAATAAATAATCTTCAAAAGTAGATATGAATTGATAGTTAATAATTAGTAACAAATATAATGTCACAACCACACTCTAACACAGAAAATCCAATCCTCAAATTTAAAAAGAGCATCTTTATCAAACAGTAACACAAAAATTAATCTGAAACACTTAAAATAGATGAAGGAAATAAAAAAATAGATAGATGCATCAAATGGATCTAGATCCAAGATGGACAATGAGGAAAACCTTCAAAGGAGGAACACTGCTATAAGTACACAAAAGAGGGAGATCATCAAAAGCAATAGAAGACGATGAAAAATAAGAGTTATTAGAGGAAGAGGAGGATGCTAAACATGGGTTGTAGAGTCTGCTTCCTTGACCACTACCAAGCCTTAAGCTCAACACTGTCTGATTACCTTATTCCATTTCTTAATCTTTCACTCAAAGATTGGATCTCCACCTTCGAAATCAAAGTATATATAGAGAAAAAGATCCAAAATAAGCAAGACATAGAAAAAATTACAACAAGCACAACCAAAAAAACTTACTATTTTCCTATCAGCAAGAGTATCAAATAATTATATCATATATTATATAATCTATGAAAGAATAAATGAAACATACTTAATCTGGAAGACTATCCATTTCCAAATATGTTGGCAAATAACATGAGCAATACAAATAACATGGCAAAAAATAAGCTCACGTTATTTTCTACATAAATAAATATGTAACATTATTGTAATTCATTTAATAAAAACAAATTAATGTTGTCTAGAAACTAGATTAATAGATTCAATCCTTTTTATAAACAAAGTCAATGGCATAAACTTCTCATATTAGATGCAATATATTTGCAAATGGAAAAATAAGCAAAAATAATTTGCAATTGATCTCAATGCAAAAGACAATAAGGTAAAAAGAGTTTGACACCTTCATACGGGTATATATTACACATACTTTTATTTATTTTGGAGCAATTGTATCATGTGTTTTAATTTTACAAAATAAAAATTGATAGTAATTTAATTTTCCTAGACATATTCAAAATACTCATTAGTAAATAGAGAAATTTTATATTTTAAATATACATTAGTAAGTAGCTATATAAATAAATATGTAACATTAGCAAATATCTTTTACTAATCACTAGAACTATAACAACAATTATAGATGTTGCATATATAAAACTTTATTGCACATTGTTTAATTTTGCTGTCTTTTCTTATATGTAGCAACAAATTATTATTACCGTTGCCTTTTAATATTAGTAAAGGCGAAACTTT
>JAJMLV010000228.1:16686110-16696128 GCA_027123465.1 Erythroxylum coca | reverse complement strand
TTCTCTCCAATCTAGTAGTTAACATAAATTGAAGACAAATTAAGTAATTTATCATGAGAATAGGATTGAAATTACATAGAAATACATATAAAAAAAGATAATTCAATCTTATCGTTGAGATATTCTAAACTCACCTTCAGAGTTTTATCTTTAAATTAATAAAATTTGATTATTTATTTGTTATTGGATATGTTGTGGTTTAATTCTGGATATGCATAATTTGATAATAAATTGAGAGGGTGAATCGAATGAATAATAATTAAATTGGTCTAATGAGAGTTAGGTGATATGAATGAAGGAATCAAAAAGGGGAAAGTTTGTTAATTAAATAGGTTAGTGGACTAAGGGCATGTTTGGCTCCACATGCCTGATTATTAAAACCTAAGTCCAATTTCTACATAAATCATCTCCCAATTTTCAATGCCATTGGACATTAGTTTTTACTACCGGTAACTAGTCAGTCAGCCACTTGGCATTTTTTCCTAGTCCGAAAAAGTATCCCGACTGGGAAATTCCATGAATGCATGTACAATCATTACATGTGTAAAATTTACTATTCACATGTATATATGAATGCATGAACATAGCGAAACAATGTTAAACACTCCTAATCCGTTCCAAATTACTATTTTACCCTTCCCATCAGTGATGGGATGTTACATGCGTACTTTGGAGCAATTGCATCAAATAAATATGTAACATTACCAAATATCCTTTAGTAAATAGATGATTAGAATTATAACAACAATTCTAGATGTTGCATATATAAGACTTTATTGCAACCTGTTTTTTAATCTTGCTGTTTTTTCTTATATGTAGCAAACAAATTATTATTATCGTTGCCTTTTAATATTAGTAAAGGTGGCATTTTAAAAACTATTGCATTATATAATTTTTAGCAACACATTTTTAAATTGTTACAAAAATACCATTGCCTAAAGCTCTTTTTGTCGTAGTGCAAAACAATCAAAGTTCTTCTTTTATACCTAACCCACCTCTATACCAACCCATTGGCCAATCCTTAGAAGATATGGTGAAACAATTAGCTAACCAGATTGGGCAAGTAAACACTTTGGGGGTAGAATATCAAAAGAAGACAAATGCACATTTACAACATTTAGAGACCTAAATAGGATAAATTTGCACCAATCTATGCAATGTAGAAACCTAATTATCTAGGAAATTTCCTACTCAACCTATCCCAAGTACTAAAGAAAATGTTAGCACAATATTGCTTGGAGTGGAAAAGAAATGAGAGAACCTTCACAATGGAGGAGGATGTCAAGCCAATGACATAAATTGAAGGCGCTACTTGGGAAACAACCCAAGACAAAAAAAATCAAATTTGAATTTCTTTCTCTTTGGCTCATTATATATATATATATATATATATATATATATATATAACCAAAAAAGAAGAAAAAATTAAGCCTAAATATTTTATCTATTTGTTTTGCTTGGATATTTCTTATTTTACATTTAGTTGTTACATTGAGGATAGTGTAAAGTTTAAATGTATGGGGTATATAAAGGCATAACTTGGTTGTTTTTGTGCGAAAATTGAAAATTGAAAAATAGGGTAAAAAATTATTTAGAAAATTGGATTGCTTGCTTAGGCTATTTTCTTTTGATATTATTTTATTTTATATGCATGCATTTAGCTTTTATCCTTACAAGAAAAGGAATGACAAATTTTAACATTATGGTTGATTGATTAGTAAGTTGCTGTTTTTCCTCGAATTTTTTTCTTTATTTAAACATGATTTAAATAAATTATGAGGTTTTGATAGATTAGTTTTTTTTAGAGTTAATTGTTATGTTAATGTTAGTAGGATTTATTTCATGGGTTAGTTGAATTAAAAATTGGTAAGAATGCATGAGGGCAATTTTGGCATAACGCTTAAGCATTTAAGATCATAAAGCATTAAAGGAAGGGTAAAGTAGACTTTTAGCACTCATTAAGGGTAGAATAGGAAGAGGAAAATGTTGTCTTGCTTTCGAGAAGAGAAAATGTGAATTGAAGATAGAAAAAAGGGAAGAAACAAAAATAAGAGAGAAAAAGAAGAGGTTTCGGTTTTGAGAGAAAGGAAGGAAGGAAAAGCTAGGGTTTCATCATTTCTTAGTTTTTAAGAGGGAATTTGAGGTTGATTAAGAAGAGAAAAAGAAAGAGGAAGAGAAGAGCTTTCATTTAAGCAAAGAGTATTGTTATTTGGTGAAGACTTAAGGTAAGTTCATTTTTCATCCTTTAGATTTTTGAAAGGGTTTTACTTTATGAAGCCTAGGAAATGCATAGTTTTAAGTACTTTAGGATCAATTTTAGTAAATGTGTTTTCTTTGAGTTTTCAATTTGAATTCCTAGTGAATGTAATTTTGGTATTGTTAAAGGAAATCAAGAAAGGAAAGAGGAGCAAGAGGAGAAGCATCCTTAATCAAATTTTAAGCAAGGAATTCAAGGTGGGTAACATGTTTATAATTGATTTAATAAGCCCTTAATTTTTCTTTCAAATAAATGGAAATAAATGATTTCAACAACTTTATGAATGTGCATTTATTGCTTCTTGAATGATTTGAAAAATTGCTACATGTTTGGTACATGAATCTTGTTGATGATTTGTGAATTAAATACGGAAATGGTTTTTGATGTATGTCATGCTTATGAAATTCATGATTCAGAAATGTGCCATTTTGGGCAACATGTTTATAAGTTGTGAAATACATGATTAAGTGGGTTTGTGGTGGTCCATTCTGTTATATCAAGTGCACTTTCATTCTATTAAAGACTTCTTCCACCTGCCCGCTAGTGGTATGGAGCTCCTTCATGGACTCCCTTATGTTTATGACTACGCAAAACTATTATGTGGGATTTCGATAGTAGGTTTTGTTTACGACTATACAAGACCATTATGTATGAATGTGTTAGTACATTCTATTTATGGACCTACCTAAACCATTCTGATTTGCTTATGTGTTTAGATTGTGTTGACAAGTTTGATGGATGCAAGACTTATGTTTATGAATTGTTGATAATGTGAGAAACTTATTACCCACGAGCTTGCTTCCGATTATAAACTTATTACCCACGAGCTTTTAAGCTCACCCCCATTCTCCTTCCTATATAAAGTGATGAGTAAGAGATTAAGTGAAAGAGAGTCAAGGCATCACTTCGATTACGCATATTTTTGTATTTTAAGCTAGATTTTGTAAACACAAGGCTTTAGTCACATTTCAAATATTATTTGTTTATTAAAGCTTTGCAAAATGATGTATTGTGGCTCGAAATGCCCATTAAAGCTTTGTAAAACTCTTATTTTTTGATGTTAATAAAATATATTTATATTTTGCTCATTACTTTTCAAGTTTTTGCATTGCATTTTCAAGCATTTCATAAGGGTAAAATCTATTTTCTGACTTCAGGGGAAAAGATGTATTAATCTAGGCTGGCTTAGAAAAAGTTGTTTTTTTGGAAGTTGCAGTTTATCCTCTTAGCTTTCTAATGATATAGAGTATGAAATCTTTGGATATCGAAGTTGAGGGATATGTTATGGAAAAAGGATAGGAATGTATGAAATATGAGAAAAGTTATTGAAAAAAAAGGAAAAAGGTATCTGGTGAGATCGTGAAGAATAATGATGCGAGTGCGATCGAAGCTGTGGATTTAAGGAAGAACAAGGTGTGATCGTGAGAGTGTGTGGTGCGATCGCGCTTGGGATGTTTGGCCAGGAGCTATGCTATTTGCACATTGGTACAATAGCGATCACATTTCGTAACTTCAAGGGTAATTCCATCATTTCTTCGTGGCTTTGCATGGGAAGTCACATTCGCGACTCGTCGCGATCGTGCACCCGAAGGTTTTCCCAAACCTAAACATGTTTGATTCTTTTGGCCATCACTTTTTCATCCAACCTTTAAATGACTTCATTCTTGAACCAATAGATTCCTAACACATTTCTCCATCTCTCCAAAGAAAATTGATATCCTTTGGTATTGATTTGAAAATGATTGATGGAAAGAAAGTGAGGGATTCGATTGGAAGAGCATGAATTGGTTATGAACATACTTTGTCTTTTCAATCATATCTTAATTTATAGAGCTCTGAATGAGATGATTCCTATTTCAAAATAAACTAGAGACGTAGAGCTACAATTATTCTAAAGATGGCAATTTATGATTCTACTGAATGATTGGTGTGAGCACACTACCCTTGTGGGATGCGTGTCCATATGTCACTTAGGACATCGAGTATGTGTCTTGCGAGGGCAGGGTGCCCAACAATTTCATAGGTTATTTTCTTTAGTTTAGAAAATTTAGTTTAGAAGAAATTGAAGGTCTTATTCTTACTCTACATGCGTGGCATTAAGGTCAAACTTTTAATCAACTTAACAATGACTAGTATCCTTGGAGATTTTCATTTACTTTTGATTATTGGAGAAATACTTGACCTAACCTTGAAATTTTAGTTTCCTATGAAAATTTTATTGTTAATAATCATGTGCCTTTTTGAGATTAATTGGGGAAACATTTAAAGACAAGGGACCAAGTACTCCTTTGAGATTATAAGGTGAGAAGATGAACCAAGCATAAAGGGTAGCGTGCATATTGTGTCAGGGGTTAGTTAAAAAACTTTAATTCAAGTCAATCTAAGATGCTTTGTATGTAGAATTAATTTACCAACATTGCTTATAGAATAGATTTACTAAGATGAGGTGTGAATGTCTCTAAAGTTTGAAGTTAAAGTTGAAAATTTGAAGATGTTTTAAAAGATGTTATGTTGATGATTAAACCAGTTGCAAATAGGCTAAGACATTATAATTTTCATAAATAAATATTTTGATTTGTTATTCAGTTTTTTAATCTAATATATTCTATGTGAGGTTTGGTGGGAAACTAGATTTATATTTTACATCATAGCGCTATTTTGATTGAGGATGAACAAAAGTTAGGTATGGGGGAATTTGATAAGTAGAAATTATAGTATATTTTCAGCCTTATTTTATATTATTTACATAGCATATTTGGGTTAAATTATTGCATTTTCTTATTAATTTTTCAAGTTATTTGATTTTTAAAAAGGGTTTAAATTGTATTAAATATTTTTTTGTAGGCTTAGTAAACTTAAAGAAAGGAATCTAGAAGAAAATTTAGCCCAAAATGAAGTTTAGCATAGAAAAAAGACCAAAATTAAAGAAACAACCCACTAGAACAAATAAGCAACATAGCATAAAATGCTGTGGAAAAGTAGATAAAACAACTGCAGAAAAGAAAGCCCATCAGACACCAAAATGACACAGTAACAACCAAGAGACGACAACATGTAAAAGCTAAGACAAACACCAAAATGCATGAACAAAACACAGGATAAAAGACCAAAATGATGTAGCATGCTAGCAGAAATAAGCAATAGAAAAAAAAAGACAAAATGTAGTAATCAAGCGATGCAAAATGCAAACGCAGAGTTTGAGGAAGCAAAACGCAACGTATAGTAGAAGAGAGTATATGAAAAACAATGCAGAGTATAAGGAAGACAGGAACCAAAACGTATCTCCAAGAGGAAAACACAACATAGTAGAAAAGGAAATAAAATATAGTAGTAAAGAAAAAAACGTAATATGCCAATAACTAGAAGATAAACACAAAAACAACACGCAATGTAGAGGAAGACCACCAAAACACAACAATTAAAGGAGAAAAACACCAACAGGAAAACAAACAGCTTCGAGTGGGAGAAGGAGACTCACCCACCCAACATTATCTCTATCAAATCTCTTCAAAGTGGAAGAGATAAACAAAAACTTATCCTAATCTGTTTGAAATGGAAAAGATAAGAGGAAAATCATCAAATATCCAACAATTGTGCAACTCTTAGAGACATTTTGGAGGGTATAAAAATGAAGGAGTAGTCATTACAAGAAATACATACAATCAGCGATGTTTTATTGATAAAACATCATGAATTGTAAAGACTTTTTGTGACGTTTAAAAAAATGTCAAGAAAAATTTGAATTTTCTGCGACGTTTAATCAAAACTTCATAGATTTGTAACACTTTTTACGACATTTTATCAATAAAATGTTGAAAAATAGAAATCGTGACGTTTTATTGAAGAAAACGTCGTGGAAAGCTTACTTCAAACGTTCTACTTCAGGAGCAAAACGATGTTTGGTTTTAAACCTAAACCAAATGACGACATTTTGATTTTTTTAAAACCTCTACCTCAATCCCCTTCCCCACCTACCTGCGCGCTGTATGGTGTTCATTTTGCCATCGATATGAGAATTGAATTTTTGATGTTTAAGTTAAACCTTGTATTTTTTATTTGATTTGTGTCGTTGAGCTAAAATGAAGCTAGAAAAATTAGTTTAACTGTTTTATGTGTTAAATGAAGAAGATAAAAGTAAGAAATATCTGGAAAAAATTATAGTAGAGAGAGGAAGTATATATGAAGTTTCCAATTTTTGATGTTTGAAGTGTAAATTTGAATTTGACTTGTTTAAAGATTGTATTGGATATAGAAATGCAAAATAGATGATTTAGGAGTGAGTAAATCTGGAAAAAATGAAAGAAAGAAGGAGAGAAGAAGAAGAGATGTTTAGTGAAGAAGAAGAGAGAAAGCATGATCGTGCTCTGGGCATAATCGCGACTTCACTGATGATTTTACGGGTCGCGATCATGTAAGGGCTCAATCATGACTTTCTTATTTTTTGAATGTTCTACTTCGGGAGCAAAACGATATCGTTTGGTTTTAAACCAAAAGATGTCATTTTAGTTTACTTAAAACCTCTACCCAGTCACCTTCCCCTCCCACCTGAGCGCTGTATGGTGTTCATTTTACCACTGATATGAGAATCAAAATTTTGATGTTTAAGTTAAAGCTTGGATTTCTGATTTGATTTGTGTTGTTGAGTTGAAATGAAGCTAGAAGAATTGGTTTAAGTGTTTAATGTGTTAATTGAAGAAGATAGGAGTAAGAAAAAATTGGAAAAAATTACAGCAGAGAGAGGAAGTATGTGTTAAGTCTCAAATTTTTGATGTTTGGAATGTAAATTTGAATTTGATTTATTTTGAGATTGTATTAGATATAGAAATTCAAAATAGATGATTTAGGAGTAAGTAAAATTGGAAATAATAAAAGAAAGAAGGAGAGAAGAAGAAAAGATGTTCAGTGAAGAAGAAGAGAGAAAGCATGATCTTGCATTTTCACGATCGTGATTTCTCTAGAGAAGGTTGCGAGTCATGATCTTGCAGTGATGATGTTGCAGGTCGCAATCATGCAGGTGCACTGTTAAACCCTAAATTTTTCTTGGAAGTTTAGAACAATTAAATGAGGAATTGTTGGCGATTATTCATGTGTAAAGAAAAGAAGAATTCTTGAATTTGAAATGAAGTAGAAAGGATAGTTAGGACAAGATAGGTTATATTGAAATATTAGAAGTTATAAGTTGAAACATGATTACTAAGTATGCTTCGGTGTTTTAGCCATAACTTTTCTCTAGTTATCCGAATGAGGTGATTTTGATTTGAAGTAAACTAGAGGCATAGTGGTACAAATTATTTGATGAAATTGAGTTTTAATTCAGTCTCTAAGAAAGTTAATTTTCGGATAGAATTTGAGCATAGAATATTGTTTTAGCATAAGGATAGCTAGGAAAATGTTTGGGAAATAACTTTCAGATTTCTGAACCAAATTGAATGATTTTGACGTCATTAGAAAATTGAGACAATGAGGAACATTTTTTTAGAAGGAAGTGTTATTAAATTCCTTCAATCACTTGATCAGAAAAAGGTCTTGATTTTTAAAAGAAGTTAGGCAATGACTTAAATGAATTTTGAGGTATTAATAGATTAATTATGTTATTTTTTGTGGAGTTAATTAGCATGTTAATGTGAGTAAGGTTATATGACATGGGTTAAATTAAATTAAGGTGGCAAGATTGCATGAGGGGCAAAATTGGCAAGTCACTTAAGCATTTAAGTTACAAGGCATATAAGTTAGGGCAAAATGGGCATTGTTCAATCATTAATGGTATAAAAGGGAGAATAAAAGATTGGGCTTGCATGTGAAAGAGTCAAAAACGTTAATTAGAAAGGGAGAAGAGAGAAGCACGAAAATGAGAGAAAGAGGGGAGAAAAAGAAGAAAAGCTAGAGTTTCTCCATTTCTTGGTTTTCAAGAGGGATTTTGAAGTTTATTCAAGAAGGAAAAAGGAAGAGGAGGTTTAGAGCTTCCATTGGAGCCAAGAAACACTTTGTTTGATGAAGATTCAAGATAAGTTGGATTTTAATATTTTAGATTTTTGAGAAGTTTTTGGTTCATATAGCTTAAGAAATGTATGGGTTTAAGAATTCTAGGATCAATTTTAGTGAATATGTCTTATGGGTTCTCCAATTGGCATGCCTATTGATTTGGGGATTTTTGTTAATGTTGAAGAAAATCAAGAGAGGCAAGAGGAGCAAGAGTAAAGGCTTTTGATAAGGTTTTTAAGCAAGGAAAATTAAGGTGGGTTCCATGTTTATAATAAAGTAAACAAGCCACTTTTGTTTTCTTTAAATCAAGAAAAATTAATGATTTCAAATTGCATCATAAGTGTTGCATTAATTGTGTCTTGAATGACTGGCGAAATTGCTACATGTTTGATATGTGAATTGTGTGATGATTTATGAAAAGGATTTGTTTAAAAGAATTACATGTTTATGAAATCATTTTTTTGGAAATTGTTTTCGAAATACCTCATATTTATGAAAAAAATCAAGTTTCGAAAAGTGCCATTTTGGACAACAAGTTTAAAATACATGTTATGTGGGTTTTGGTAGTCCATCCAAGAAATGTCACGTGCAAGTTGATCAAGAAAAGGTTTCTCCCGCCTACCTGCTAGTGGCAAGAAGCTCCCTCAAGGACTCCCTCAAGAATTCACAACTACACAGGACCACTATGTGGAAATGTGTAGTGCGTCATGTTTATGGATCTACCCAAACCATTCAAATGTGTTTATGTGCTTATGATATATGAACAAGTTTGATGCATTCATGTTTTGTGGTTTGTAAATGTGACTACATGATGAGACTTTGAGAAACAAGTGTTTTATGGATTTCAACAAGAATTTTCTATGACAATGAACCGTTTGAATGGTTTTGCTTATTTTTCCTTTATAAGCATGTTATCTAAGAGATTTTTATCTCACCCCCACTATTTTTCCCCAATTCAGGTGATGAGTAAGAGATCAAGTGAAAGTGAATCAAGGCATAAACCCAAATTTGCATGTTTTGTTTTGTTTTGGAGTAATTTATGTGAACAAAGTTGTAATTGCATTTTGAGAAATTATTTTTCAAGCATCTTGTGTAATTTGGGGATTTTGGAATATTAATGTATTATGGATTGAAACGCCATTAAAGTTTTTAAAACTCTTAATTTATGATGTTGATGAAAAATGGATTTGTGTATTGACATGAAATGTGAATTTGTATATGAATGACTATGATGAATGTTGAGCATGAATGGTTGGTACATATACATATATGTTCACATCAGTGAGATGTTATGGAAAAGACACATAGGAATGTTATAAATAATGAGATGTTGTTGAATATGAAGAGTCAAATGAATTGATTGATGAATTCCAATTGGTATTTGAATTGTTATTAATGATGTGCAATAGAGAAAATGAAGTTGGGATAAATTTCAACATTTTCATGAGGGTAAAATGTGTGTTCTAAATGCAGGAGAAAATATGTGTTAATCTATGATGATTTTGACCAAGTTATCTTAATAAAAGTTATATATGATCCTCTTATCTTTCCGATGCTATAAAGTATGTAAATATAGGATATCAGAGTGAAAAGATATGAGCATTATAGGTGATGATGCTGCATGGGAAATATAAGCATGACACCTATGGTGAATGATGAGAGTTTGTGGTTTTGATGAATCAAATAGGTTGAGAATTGAGAGTTTTATGAGATAAATTTTGTTTTTGAATTGATATAAAGTGAGTTTGCACTAGAAGAGTTGGATTTGGGAAGATTATG
>JAJMLV010000228.1:16464131-16478390 GCA_027123465.1 Erythroxylum coca | reverse complement strand
CTTCAAAACAGACTTAGGCAGCATAAAATGTCTAACCCAATAGCTTTGAACATGAAACAAAACGGATTTAATAAGCTGAGCCCTTCCTGCAAAAGATAAAGTCTTGGCAGCCCAACCTGAAACACGTTTTCTGACTTTATCAATAAGAGAAACACAATCACGCTCAGTTAATCGCTTCTTCTCTTTTTTCTTTATATTTTATCTCAATTCAATCTATCTATTTGTTTGTCCTCTTTAGTTGCTTATCAACATTGCACATTATTTATTTTAGTAATTATTTTATTTAATTTCAATAATTTTATCATAAAAAAGTTCATTATGATTTTTTAATTTTATTCTTATTTGAAAAATCCTACACAATTATTCAAACTTAATAATTTATTGAATCATTAAAAATAATTTTAATTATTTATTTATTAAATTAAAAAAAGTTATTAAATAATAATATAAAATATTTAAATATTTATTTAGAAAATCAATTACATAATAATCAAACATAAGTAAAAAATTGTGATTACCATTCTTAACATTTGATACCATGCATTAGTGTAACTATTAACTTCTATTGTCTTATTTCTAGTGCTTGCATATCAAACATAAATAATCAGTAATTTTATTTCTACTTTTCATTTTCATTCTTACTTTTTTTTAATTCAAATTCTTTCATTACTAATTACTAAACAAACGAAATGGTTTGAGGTTAAATAATTTTTAAACTTGATAAGCGTATTATCTTCTTACCTCCATTGAGATTTGAACATTAAAGGATGAACAGTTAAATAATCAAATGTAGCTCCAATTGGGACCTAAATAATATTCAATTACAGTGAAGGTCATACATTTGGGATTGTTTTGAAAATCAACTACTTGACCTTATGTACTGGTGCATGTAAACTAGGTACTTATGTACTTTATCAAGAAACGAAAATTCGATTAAAGTGAAAACAGATGGGAAAGTTGTACTTTTGATAGTGTTGTTTCTGATTTAATCAACCTGTTTAAACCCTGTATTGAGGCTCTGACAGCTTATGATAATAATGTAAAATAAAATTTATATTTTTCTCAAAAAGCATTTTTTACATGAATGAAAAACGAGCAAATGCACTAAATAAGACATTATATATATAATAATTCATATATTATATATTTTAAATAAGTCATATAATAAAATTAAATAACAGATTCAATTTATATAATATCTATAAATATTAAAACAATTTTATTTTTAACACATAAATTGTTTTTAAGGTTAAAGTAAATGAAATTTTTATTCAACTTTTTTTGAATTTTTATTTTCTTAAATTAAAAATTCTTTAAAAAATTTGTACTATCCAATTTAAATTTTTTCTTTTATAATAATAAATGTAAATTTAATTAATTAAAGATATGATAAAATAATGAAGTAATCAGAAGCCCATTTGTTATAAAAGAAATTCTATCAATAGGAAGTTCAATTCCTAATAATTAATAAAATAAACAGAGTTGGTTGTGAAATGTGAAGATGAGTAAATTATGCCAGCCTGAAGAAGAGGACACGGAAAAGGAAAAAACATGGCAGATCTAGATAAGTAACCCATTATTAAAACGACAGTATAATGAATCTGTAGATGTGTGGGTGTGGCTCTCAATTGAAGTGGACCTTTCAGCTGACATAACAACCGCGCAAATAAAGATCATCAAAGAGATGTCTATCGATCTTCGATGGTTCATGTGCCTGGGGACTTGAATGGTGGATAACACCAAAATCGTTGGCCAATACTTGAGAACCAGCTTAGATAGTTTGAGGAATTTCTACTTCATTAATCTGTCTAAGATAATACAAAGAAAATCAATTAAAGTATAGGAAAAGCTTTTTTAAAATAAAAATAATTATATAATTAGTTTGACATAGATAAATTTTTATTGAAAAATTGTCCACTTATTTTTTAATTTTTTTTTTTTAATTTGGGTTTGTCGTTTTTACCTTAAATATTCTTCCGCTAGATTATAAGGCATCAATCATGGTCATGAAGAATTGCAAAATGCCGCCAGCATTTTCTCATCTTCAAATGAAGCTCTTTTATAAACAATGCATCTAGGCCTTCCATCAACCAACTGCAATGTTGGAGAATACCTTTGTCGTCGTGGACGTCACCACTAGCGGAACAAATTCAGCTAGCTTCCATGGACAAATCAAAACTGGGTCATTTCATGCTCTCAATAAAACCTTAATTCTCAATTTCGGACGTATCAGTAGGTCAATCGAGTTGGGTTGCCACATTGGTTTTAACCCGATGCCTAGCTCACCAGCCCATTACCTATCAGTCGATCCCGTTTCTCGTAACTCCATTTCACCAAATAAGCCTAATTACACCATAAGCTCCTTGTAATGTCAAATTTGTTTTAAAAAAAGGTCACATTGTAATAAATTGTCACTTTCAATCCTCTGAAGTTTAAAATTGCCAAAATAATCACCAATCTAGTCTTTATCACTTACAAATAGCCTTTTCAACTCTTAACCTCCTACTCAACAACCTCTAGCAAGATTACATTAGTCAATGGTTTCGTGATGTAATTGCATCCACTCATATGACTCTCCACTGACAATTAGTAGATTCTGTGACATTATACCAAGGCTCTAATCAAGTGATCTTTGGGATCTTTAACAATGTCCACACACCCTAAACCTCTTTACCTTAAGGATGTGTTATTCGAACCCTAATTCATCATTAACCTTTTATCTACCTGTTAAGTTTGTTAAAGATAATTCATGCATTATTGAGTTTAAACGTTTTGTTTATGTTATGAAGAACTTTAAAACTAAGATTCACACCTCACAAGTAACATCCATAATAACCTCGTTGCAAATTCCTATTACTTTTGCAGATCATATTGCTCTTGTTGCTTGTTACACCTCTCCTGATTTATGGTAACAATATCTTGGCTATCCATGTCAAGCTACTTTTTATAATGTGTCATATAGCTTACTTAATAAATCATATGGACGAAATCTTTGTTTTTAATTGTTTACAAGGGAATACCTCGAATCTTCCTTTCTCTTTATCTACTCATGTTTCCACCAAATCTGTGTAACTTATTTATTATGGAATTTGGAGTCCATCCTTATCTCTCTCATTCTTTGGTTGTTGATACTTTATTATTTTTATTGATGAATACAACTGTTTTACTTCGATATATGCCACTTACAAATCTCAAGTTGTTACTTATTTTCAAAAATTAAAAAACGTCATAAAAAACCTCCTCTACCACTACCAAAACTTTTTAATTCTATTGGTGCTCTTAACATCAACAACACCTTTTCTCAATACTTCACCTTCTAATATACTTCCTATTGTATTTTGTACACCCATACTTTTAAAAGCGATTATCCACACTTCTCTTCCTAAATCCTTTTAGTTTGAAAGTTTTGCAACTACTGTTTAACTTATAAACCTTTTCTTCCACTTCTAATCTTTAAAGATAATATCCTTTTTTATACTAAATTAGACTGTCATTTTTTTTGGTATTTGGTTGTGATTGTTATCCCTTTCTAATTTCTACATATATTGATGAATTCACTTCAAAATAAACACCATATATCTTTTTTACACATTACATCATAGCTTAAAACTCATCTAATCCTAATCCTACCTCTTTTACCTAAGCCAATAAATTGCTCCATTAGTATTATGATATACTTGATGAAATCAATTCCCTGGACCATTGCTCCTCTCCTACTAAATGCTAACATTGTTGGATATAAACGGGCCTTTAAATTGAAAAAAAAAAGATGGATCTCTTGATCACTATAAGGCTTACCTGATTTCAAAAGGATATTATCCATCCTTGTTACTGATTACACCAATAACTTTGGTCCTGTAATTAAATCAACCACCATTTGTAGCATTTTCATTGTTAATGTCACTCAAAATTGGTCCATTCAATAACTTGATGTTAACAGTTCCTTTCTTCAAATTAATATTTATAAACCAATTTTTATGCTCCAGTCTCTTAGTTTTATTGATCTTTATCAACCAAATTATGTTTATCTCCTTTAAAAGGTTCTTTATCGCATTAAATAAGCACCTTGTGGCTAGTTTCATCATATAAAGTTAAAAAAAATCTAGTAACTCAATTTCACTTCCTCCAAATCTAATACGTCACTCTTTCTAAACTCAACTATAACTTAAATGACCTTTATTCTAGTTTAGGTGAATGATAGTTTAGTTACAAGCTCTTCACCAATATTCATTTCATCTATTATACAGGGTCTTAATGTTACTTTCTCCATCAAATACCTTGGCCCCGTATACTACTTCATTGGCATATAGGATATACTAACACCAAATGACCATTTTCTTACCCAAACCAAATACACTTATGACTTTCTACATCATACAAACCTTGAAAATTCGAAACATATATCTAAACCTATCACTCATTCTTTTTCTCTATTTTTAAAACTACAATGCTCCTCTATTGAACCCTATTAAAAATAACATCATTGGTGCCTTACAATGCCTTTGCCTCTCCGATCTTGACATCTAATTTATAGTTAATAAAGTGTCATAATTTCTTTATTGCCTTATTGACATTCACTAGATTGCGATTAAATAGATTCTATGTTATCAAAGATTCATACCCTTTTACGAAATTCATTTAACCCAAGCCACCTTCCTCACACTTACTATCTATTTTGATGCTAATTGGGTTAGTTATTTTTATGATTGATACTCAAAATTTGGCTACTACATCTTTTTATTTCTATTCTTATTTCATATAGTGCTAATAAATAACCTATTGTAGCTTGTTCTAGCATAAAGGCTGGATATAGGAACATTGTTTTTGTCGTTGCAAAACTCGATTGGATCACTTCACTACTTGAAGAGGTTAGTTTATCCTATCTCAAGCCATCCCTTTGGTGTAACAATCTTAGTATCACTTTCCTCTTTATAGATCTAGTCTTTTGTGCTTGAATAAAGCATATTAAAATTGAAATCCATTTTGTTTATGATCTAGTAGTTAAGAAGGCCCTATTCATCTTATTTATCTTTGCTTATACTTAAATTGTTAATGTCATGACTAAAGTAATATTGACTATATCCTTTTAGTGACGTCATAACAAGGTCCCAATTCTTCTGCCTATATGCTTCTAAGGGATGTTATCACAGATATATGCTAAATATCATACAACAATCTTAGGAGCTTGACTAGATTATTATCATATATTTTTAATAATTTATAATTATTATCCTTATTGTACTTTTGTATATAGCTAGCATTCATGTGTATAAGTAAGCTACATCTTTTGTGTTACATATATGGAAACAATAATGAAACACATCTTTTTTCGTTATATTCTCTTCAAGTAACTTTTAAAAATCAATATGGGGTAAAAATATGAAAAATATTTTAAACTTGTTAATAAATACATAATTTCTTATAAATAATAAAATAAGATATAAGTGAAAGTTTATAAAAAAGGTGTATGAGGATATAGTTTGATGAAAAGCTAAGATTAAAAGTGTATAAATAGGGTCTTTCAATGTTTGTAATAAACAAAAAAGGATGTAAAACATTAAAAGCTTGAACTTAGTATCCATATAGTTTCATCTTCGTTTCTTTAAGTAATGATGTTTTTTGGACATATAATAATACTTTGGATACCAAGTTTACATATTAATGCAATCTTTTAAATGATTAAAATATATTATCATTTCTATTTTATAAAAAAATTTGGATAACTTGAGATATAATATTAAATGAAAAGTAAATTTTAACTACTATTTATAATAATAATTTTTAATTAAAAAGAGTCAAATTGAGAAAAAACTAATATGATACAGAGTGATTATATCTTTCTTATTTGAAAATAACATTGAGAGAAGTAGAGTATTCAACCCCTTTCTAGAAATATAAGTTTGCCACACCTAGATATTTCCATAAGAATTAAGGAACCTCTAGTATACCTACATTAAGTTAAAAGGTATGGTTTATGATTAGACATCCCATGTTCAATTTCTAAATTGAGAATATTGGTGACTTGGATGTTATTTATATTAAAGGGTTAATTAAAAAAAAGTCTCAAACTTTACTCAATTTTACATTTATAGCTTGAACTTTAAAAATTAACAATTAAGTACTTTAACTTTCAAATTTTTTCAAATGTGCCCCGACGTTAGTATCTCCATTAATGTTATTAACGTGGAAAGCCATGTAAGTTATAAATTTAAACATGTTTGATAACAACTAGATTTAATTTTACATGTCAAACTTAATTAAACTAATTATTGAAATTAAGGAAAATTGAAAAAATAAAATAAAGGAGTAAAAACCTTAAATTAATGTAGGAGTTAGACTTTCATAGATTGTCTTACCCATTTTTTTCTCAGTTGCACCTTTTCTTCATTGTCACACATTCAAATGCCAATTTTTTATTTAATATCATGCGTTCATGACCAATGTCGTGAAATATGTGTCCTTATAGGAATAAGGAAGACACATAAAGAAGAGGCTTAGAGGGAGAAATTATAGTTAGTGAGTGAGAAATACATAGTTTGTGTTCTTACACTTAACACACTAAACACTTGGACTTGAGGAAGTGAATAGAATGCTCGGTCTTGATGGGTATTGTTACTTCAGCTTCATGTTGCCATTTCCATCTCGGATTGGTAGGGTTAAAGGTTAGGTGAGGAGGGATTAAGGATAAGCTTCAAATCCCAAGTTGTTAAAACAAAATGTTATCTTTAGTTTTTCAATTGTGAAAGTTTTTTGTTTTTTTTTGTTTATGATCATTTACGCTTATTTCTTTTGATGGGCATGTTTGATAGTTGAAGATTCTTGGTGGGATTTTTGTTTAATTTTATTTATTGACCATACTTTGGTGAAAGGTGAGGTGGTTGAGATTGAAATGCAGTTTATACTTACGGAATAAGTGATACCAAATAAGCTAATGGTGAAGTTATGAAAATGATTTAATATTTGTTTGGTATAGTCATCATTAGACATTCTAAAGTAGCCATTCTCATTAATGAACCAACGTGATATCCCACAATTAAGTTATGCCCAAATGGGTGCTAGACATTTTAGTTAAAAATTCGGTGCTAAAATAGGGATGCCACCATTAAACCCTAACCAAATCCCACCCATTTCGCCATGTTCTCATATCAAGGTATCTAGGCCCATGAATTAACAAATCGGTTCATAAAATTTTTGCTTGGGCCAACTCATTTGTGACCTTTATCGTAATCATCAACTTTCTTCTATCTTAATTCACTGTAACCTTTAAGCCTTGCAACTTTCAGGGATTCTTCTTCATCTACTGCTTTGGATTCTATGTTTGTGGATGTGTCTATAGAGGGTAGAGACGTAAGTTCTCAAATTAAGTTTGAAGTGTAAAATTAAATCAAGTTATTATCAAATGTGTTTCAATTTGTATCTTATATGGACTTAGGCTTTTGTACTCTTACTAGAAGTAGGTTACTATTTTTTGAGAGTTGACAGGTTAAGTCTTGTCCAAGTCCCTTCTTTATTATCATCTTTCTAAAACTTCTTTTCGAAACACAGAGTTTTCCATCAAATACCTTCTAAGAGACTTCTGTATTTTTCCTTTCTTTCACCAAACCTACTTTGCCATTGTGTCCTCTACCCTAAGAAAAACCAGAATCTGATCATTGCACTCAGTGAAGTACGAAAATTTTGTGAAGATTAGGGCTTGAAGATTTTGGAGTTTTCAGCAGGTAAGTAGTGAAGAAATCCCTTAGAGTTGGGGATTTGTGAAATAAATTTGATAAGTTACTATCATCTGCATGAAAAATGGCATTTATGTGTTTGTTCATAAATACTGGGTAGTTGGGAAGAAATAAATTCAGTTATAGTGTTAAATTAGTTTTTGAAAAAAAATGGTGTTTTGGTGATATAAAATATTGAAAGTTTGAAAATCTGGAAAATGTTCACTGAATACACTTTAGTCTTTAAACCATAACGTTTTCTCTAGTTATCTACACAAAATGATTCTTAATTTGAATTAAACTAGAGACACATTTCTACATTTTGTATAAAGACATCGAATTTCAGTTCTGTCTCTAAGAGTCTCAAAAGTTGTCATGAAGTTCAAAATAGGGTGCAGGGCGTTGAATGTTGATTGTAAAATTCGCATTTTGATTTTGGGAGAAAATATGGACTTAATCTAAATATATTTTGGCAAAGTTTCCTTTTAAAAAGTTGTAGATCTTTCTTTTAGCTTTCTAACGGTATATAGCATGAAAATTTTGGACATCGGAGTCAAAAGTTATGATCCTTATAAGTGGAGACGTTCTGGGAAAAAATCAGACGATAGAAATGAGACGGAAGAAAAGCAAACGATAGAAATGAGGCAAAAGAAAAGTAGACGATAGAAATAAGACGGAAGAAAATGAGTTGATAAAAATGAGACAATGAAAATGAGACGATAGAACTAAGATGAAAGCAAAAACAAACTGGACTCTTTTGGTCATAACTTCGTCTTTAGACCTCCAAATGACATGATTTTTGAAGCATTGGATTCCTAACACATTTCTTTATCTCTACAAAAAAATTTATGATTTTTGATATTAAATTGAAAATGATTGATTGAATCAAATTAAGGATATCGGTGGAAGGAGCATGAACTGGAGATTTGACAGAACATATTTTAGGATTTTGATGATATCTTGGTCTATAGGATTCCAATTGAGGTTATTTTTAATTTTTAGTAAACTAGAGTAATAGGGCTACAAATAATATGAAGAAGCTGAATCTTGATCCAGTCTCTAAGTTGTTCAATTTCTGGATGGAAGTTGGGTATAGTACACTATTTTGGAGAGGAACAGTCCAAAAATGTTTGAGGCATATCTTCCAAATTACTGAACCAAATTGAGTGATTTTGGTGTCAATGGAAAGATAAAAGATAGAGGAACACTTTTCTAGAAGAGAGTGGGCTCAAATTTCACAAGTTTTGTCTTCTTATTGAATGTGAACAGTAAACCCAAAAGGGGTGTTTTAGAAAGTCTGAAGGTAAGTCAATGAGTAATGAATTGTGTTTTCAATGGTTATAATGAGGCATAAACCTAAGTTTTAGTTATACACTTAAATGAATTTTGGTATGGGGATAGTGTTGAGAAGAATCAAGGAGCGATACCTGAGATTTATCATGAACATGCATAATTCATCTCATACATGTGCATTATTGAACACTCTTAATGGTGCAAATTGTGATATCATGTATGTTATTGGTTATAGAGGAGCAACTGGAACGTCAACTACCAGAAGTTGCTAGATCTTCCAGGCATTAGCTTTGGGAGCAACCTGTGATTCAACCTAGATGATTTCCTAGGATTGATTTGCTATGAAATTGTTTGATGTGTTAGCTTCCAATTATAAAGTAATTATGATTTGATTGAATTATGGGCTTAAAGTTCGAGGAGTTTTTTATGTGGATATGGTATTGGAAGTGCCTTCTTTGATCTGAAATTCTGTATAATATGTGTTTTCTCAACGAAAGTTGAATGCCGGACTTAGGTCTGATGATAATGAGTTTCTGATTCAAATATCGCATGTGATTATCTGATATGACATGGTCCGTATATGGTGTATTTCATAAATGCATGCTCAGATAAAATTGTTGTGATTTGAGTGGCTAATGAAGCGCTTCCACGTAGAGCTTGGCTCCGTGACATATGTTTTATGCATAGAGCTTTGCACTGTGAGTTTGTTCTGACTGAGCCCTGTGGGCCAGTAATTGTGTATATGTATGCAATGGTTACTTGGTCACAACAATAACAACGAATGTGAGTCTCATGCATATAATATTACATGATTGAAACCAGTGAATGAATAGTAGTAAATTATGTGATATGTGCGTTTGATCTGGTGAACTCATCAATGATGGTTCACTCATTGAGTTCGCAAAACTCATTAAAATTGCAACGTTGTCTTTTCAGGACAGAGGGGCGATTCATTTCACTAGGAACTCCACTGTCGTACAGATTGTGTCTTGGGCGAGTGAGATCATGGCTCAAAGGTCGGTTAGCTGGCACTCTTGGATGACTTAGATATATTTGATACATTTCCTCTTTCATCTAAGACTTTTGTATTAGGTTTTTGATGATGTACATAAGGAAAACATGAAAGACACAATGTAATCATCGATTTTGTGAAAGGAAATGAGGAAAGAGTAGTTTCAACAAAAAAATTGTGATCTTTTTATGATTCCTTATAAGTGCATATTGATATGATGCCATATGAAGTGAATATAGTGATCGAATGTAGCTCATCCTTATCGTAGGTTATGTACCGGAATGACCTCCGGGCGTCCCGGTGTGTACCCTGAGGTAAGGGGGTGCTACAATTTAGTCACGTGATTCTACATTCTTAGCTGCTAAATGTTGTTTCGAAATATTTCTACTAGGATGTATAAATTACATTACCATTTGTACTTTTCTAGCAATCTCTTTGCTCTATCACCTTTATCGATTACACATACTTCTTATTTCAATCAAAAAGTATCATTTTTCCTATTCGAACTCAAAATTCGTATTCACTTTTGATTTCTTAGTAAGATTCACAATTTATGGATCCTCAATTTGGGCTTGGTTAATCCTTTCATTTGCAACTGATCTTCAATTTCTTAGCAAATAGTACTTTGATTTGCTCAAAATTCAACTCCACATTCTATGCTGCTTTTTGCACTAGGTCTTATAACCTCAATATCTGAATTCATGCTTCACTGCTATTGCGATCTCTGCTTAATATATTTGATACAACACTAACTTTACTTGAAAAATACTCATTTGTACCATCATAATCTTTCAGTATTTTTATCCATTGTCTCAATCTCGTGTTCAATTCTCTTAACTCAATAATTACCTCAACTTTAATGATCTATATATTTATATATATCCAAGATGTTCCTATACATATACTATCTCCAAACTTTAGAAGCAATCACTACCGTAGCAGTTCTAAATCATATATCGAATAATCAACTCATAGGACTTTAGTCGTCTCTATACATATGAAATCTCTTTATTATACTACATTGGATTTTATCCAAATCTCTTATACAACATCATGGTAAACTATGAAATCTCCAAATCCAAACAATATAGTTATTGTCAGTGTTATAATTCTTCAAATTTGTTTTTATATCCACGATATGTAAGATTAATCTTAATGTTCAAGAATATTCTCTTCACTTTTCAAATACACTCCAAATATCCTCTATGATCATAGTTTATCGTGCACAAACTTTGTTTTCTCCTTGTAAAGTAGAGAGTTCTCGTATGCCTCTAGCCTCAACTCTTCCAATTCTTGTAACTGCAGCTTTCTCTCCATCCCAGAAGATTATGAATCTATGTTGAATTGCTTGACTACCCAATATGCTTTATGCTCCAACTCCACTAGCAATTGGCAAGCTTTGCCAGAGATTAAGCGGAAAGGAGACATTCTAATTAGTGACTTGTAGGCAGTTCGATAAGCCCACAGTGCTTTTTCTAATTCCAAGCTCCAATCTTTTTTAGGGATTTACTATCTTCTCTAAGATGTGCTTCACGTCTTTATTAGATATTTCAGCCTGACCATTGGTTTGGGGGTGATATTTAACAGAGACTTTGTGAGTGACACCAAAATTTGAAAAACAGGTTATCAACTACCCTATTACAGAAGTGTGTAACTCTATCACTCACCATGGCCTTTAGAATCCCAAACCTACGGAAAATGTTGAACTTAAGAAATTTAGACACTCTTTGGGCATCATCTTTTCTAGTAGGTACAGCCTCTATCCATTTGGACATATAATCTACAACTAAAAGGATATATACAAAACCAAAAGATGGAGGAAAGGGACCCATGAAATCAATCCCTAAAATATCAAAGATATTATAAAACAATAGAGGATGCTAAGACATTTCATGCCTTTTATCTAACCCTCCAAAACGTAGAAATTTGTCACAAGACCGACAAAATGTAAAAGAATCTTTAAAAAGGGTTGGCTAGTAAAAACCACAGTCTAGAATTTTCCTAGATGTTTTCCTAGCACTAAAATGCCCTCCATAAACCATGGAATGCCAAGCTAAAATAATTGCATCAAATTCTTCATTAGGCACACATTTTCTTATGACTTGGTCATTGCACATTCGCCATAGATGAGGAGCATCCCAAATGTAATACCTTGCTTTGTTCCTGAGCTTTTGTGCCTGTAACTTAGACATAAGAGGAGGGGTGAGTCTAATCATAAGATAATTAACTATATGCAGATACCAAGGCTCTTTCAAAACTAAAGTACATAAAGCTTCATCAAGAAAAGAATCACAAGTGAGTTTAGAAGAGTCTACTCCCTTTGTATCCTCTGGTAGCCAACTCAAGTGATCCGCTACATGATTTGCTGCCCCAGCTCGATCCTTTATCTCAATGTCGAATTCTTAAGGCAGTAACACCCATCTTATCAATCTTGGCTTAGATTGTGGTTTCATGAGAAGATAGCGGATAGCTGCATGGTCAGTAAAAACAGTTACATAAGAATTTAACAAATAAGACCTAAACTTTTATAAGGTGAAAACTACTGTAAATAGCTCTTTCTCTGTTGTCGTGTAGTTAATTTGAGCTACATCCAGTGTCTTCTAGGCATATGCAATGGCTTTTGAGAGCTTCTCCTCCCTTTAGCTAACATAGCTCCTACTGCATAATTAAAAGCATCACATGAAAGGTCAAAAGGTAATTTCCAATCAGGGGCAATCAAAATAGGGGGAGAAATCAGTTTAGAGTTTAACTCATCAAAAGTTCTCTACAAGAATCATCAAAGTCAAATTTTACATCTTTTTTGTAAAAGCTTTGAAAGAGGTAATGCAATCTTGCTAAAATCTTTTATAAAATGCCTATAAAATCCTGCATAGCCCAAAAATGATCTTATATCTTTAACATAGATAGGATAAGGTAGAGAAGATATGACCTTAATCTTAGCTTTATCAACTTCAATTACCTTGCTAGAAATCAAATGACCTAGCATTATGCCCTCAATGATCATGAAAAGACATTTTTCAAAGTTTAAAATCAAGTTCTTTTCAATGAATCTTTTCAAAACTTTTTCAAGATTAGCAAGGCAATTACCAAAAGAACCACCATAAATAGTGAAGTCATCCATAAAGACTTCCTTGAATTCCTCTAAAAATTCACATAAAATAGCCATCATATAATGCTGGAAAGTCCTTGGAGCATTACATAATCCAAAAGGCAATAGATACTTGAAAGTACGTAGAGAAACCATGCAGGAAAAAGTAATGAGATTTGCTTACAAGTCTTTCAAACATCTAGTCAATAAAAGGAAGAGACACACGCCATTTAATCTTCTATAGTCTATACACACACGCTAGGAATTTTGCACTCTTGTAGGAATAAACTCATCCCTATCATTTCTAACCATAGTGACCCTGCTCTTTTTAGGCACTACATGTATGGGACTAACCCACTCGCTATCAGATATGGGATAGATGATACCAACACTTAAAAGTTTGGTGATTTTTTTCTTAACCACATGTAGGATAAGTGGGTTTAGTCTCATTTGGGGCTATCTCATATGTTTGGAACCCTCACTCAATAGGATCCTATGTGTGCAAATAGCTGGACTAATCCTAGGTATGTTCGCTAAAGTTCACCTTATATCTCTCCTATGTTCTCTTAACATAACAAGGAGTCTCTCTTCCTCACCGCTAAACAGGGAATTGGAAATTATGATAGGTAATCGCTCATTAGAGTTAAGGAAAGCATACTTTAAAGTAGAGGAATTCAATCTTAAAAGGTTACATAATAGAAGGGATCAATTCATAAAGTTCAAGAGAGAACAGATTACTCCCCTTTCCTTTAACCAATGATAGTTCAGGTTCCATGCAGTCAGCTTTACAATCTCCATCTATTCCAAGTGTTGAACCATCCTCAGGTTGATCTATAGCAACAACTACCTTAGATAAATCCTTCTGCATACCTGAATCATCACTAGACGACAACTCATCCAAGTATCTCAAGGTATGAGAAGAATTAAAAGTAGATAAGTTAGGAGATGTAAGGGATTAAGAATAATCCTTAGATTCAAGGTGTCTTTACATCAAATGAGTAGGTGGAATAGTTGATAGTGGACCATCTTTGTTATCTTTTGTTGTGGTGAAACAACTTCATCAATTGCCATGTTAGTGTCAGCCTCCACGATGCCAAAATCACCTGAAATATTAACAGAAAACCTTTCCCCAAGGGGTCATCACTGACAATAGAAGG
>JAJMLV010000228.1:15960089-15980682 GCA_027123465.1 Erythroxylum coca | reverse complement strand
CGAAAGTGGGCACCACGTATAAAATTCATGCAAGAAATCGAAGCCCACTTAGGTGTTAACTCTCACACTTCTTTTAAATATGTTATTTATGGATTTACATATTATGTCATGGAATATTGGGGAAAAGGGTAGTTTCTCCTGTATGTTTAAGGATCTCTGTAAGAGTAAGACAGTTGATATAACTATTATTTTGGAACCTCATATTTCTAGCTCAGTGGCTGATGGTATTATTAAGAGATTAGGGTTCTCTTATTTTCTAAAGATGGATTTGCTAGGGGTTAGGCTCTTATGGAATTTGGATAATTTGAAGCTTCATCCCATTCATTTTTCTACTCAATATATTCATGTGTTATTAGATTTGCCTAGGTTTTAGCCTTGGTTACTTACTGCGTGCTATGTTAGCCCCATAAACATGCTAAAGGAGCAATTTTAGCAATCTATGGTTGACATAGTTTCTTGGCTCTCCATCCCATGGTTACTTATAGGGCACTTTAATGATATTGTGATAGATTATGAGAAGAAGGGTGGTAGTTCACCTTCTATTAGTCGATGTTGGGCTTCTCATGATCAGTGGAATAGTTGTGAGCTGAATGATACTGTTTTTCAAGGGCCTATTTTCATTTGGGCTAGAAAATCTTCAAGTATTGGTTTAACTCAAGAACAATTAGATCGTGCTCTTACTAATCATTCTTGGAAGGATTTATTCTTAGATGCTTCTTTATTTAATATTCCTCAAGTTCTTTCAAACCATGGTCTAATTTTACTATGTACTAAGGGGATTTCTTCGATTCCTATATTAATACCATGCTGGTTTGAGGTTGCATGGGCTATAAATTAGGAGTATTGTGCAATGGTAGTGGCTACCTAGGGTTGTGGATATCAATGTCCTTATGCATCTCTTCAGCAGGTTTAACAAGCTTCTATAGAGTGGGCTAAAACTATTTCTAGGGCCATAAATTGAAAAAAAAAAAGAGGTGGTTGATGGGCAGGATTAGTAGAGTGTAATTGTCACTAGCTAATAGGCCAATAGAAAGTCTCTACAGGCTAGAAAGAGATCTAGTTATGAAGTATTCTTTTATTTTGCGACAAGAAGAGATGTTTTGGTTCCAAAGGCTATAGTTAACTGGGTTATGGATAGGGATCGTTGCACCAAATATTTTCATTCTATAGAAGCTAAACAAACATGAAATAAAATTGAGTGTTTAAAAGATTCTTCGAGGAACTAGGTTTCTTATGAGAGCTTCCTTCAGAATATAGCACATAGTTATTTTTCAAGTATCTTTGCCCCTCCAAACTATCTTATGGAGACTGCATATATTGTACTTGATAACCTAAAGCTTACAGATTTAGCTAAGTTGACCCTCTCACACAAATCATAGCTCAGGAGGTGTGGACGGTTGTATCTCAGATAGACCCTTTAAGACCCTTGGTCTCAATTGGTTTCAAGCTTTCTTCTACAAAAGAATTAGGAAATTGTTGGCACTAATATGGTCAATTTAGTCCGTCAGAACGCAAGACTACTACAATCCTGGAAGGTGTTAATAAAATAAATGTTATTTTGACTCTGAAGGTTGACACTCCTGAGGTAATTTCTCAAGTTAGACCTATATCTCTTTGTAATATTCTCTTTAAGATTATTACAAAGGTTTTGGTTAATCATTTACGCCCATTGTTAAATGATATAGTAAGTCCTTTACAAATCAGTTTCATTCCTAGATGGCACACATCAGATAATATTATTATTGTCCAAGAGTTCATGCATTTCTTGCATAAGTCTATGAGCAAAATGGGGCACATGGCTATTAAAATTAATCTTGAGAAGGTGTATGATAAAATCCAATCTGATTTTTTGGAAAAGGTGTTTACGACTTTTAATTTTTCAGCTTCTTGGATACAGTTAATTTGTAACTTTCTTAGCTCTTCTTCTTTGTCTATCATTTAGAATGGTTCGTCATTTTCCCAGTTTTAGCCCTACCCATGGGTTAAGACAATAGGACCCTTTATCCCTATAATTGTTTGTTCTTTATATGGAGTATTTATCCTCTTTGATAAGTAATGTTGTTCGCAATAAACTATAGACTCCTATTCATGCTTCTAAATTAGGTCCTGGTATATCACACTTTTCTTACTGATGTATGATGTTATTTGCTAAGGCTTCTTATCGTCAAACTAAGGAGATCATGTCAATCTTATCTAAATTATGTGCTTCTTCGAGACAAAATGTTAATATGGAGAAGTCTAGAGTATTTTTTTTCTAAATTTGCTAGTAAGGACACGAGGAGAAAATTTACATAATGTTTAGGAGTGAAAGTCTCTTCAAATCTGGGTAGATATACAATTCCAGAATTAAAAGATCAACCTACTTCGGCATTCTTAATAAAGTCAAGACCAGACTGGTGACCTAAAAAAGGAGGTATTTACTTTGATTAAGGCTACTCTATTAGTGATTCCAAATTATATGATGCAGACTACTTGGTTGTCGTCATCTATTTGTGCTGAATTGGACATAATTAATATGAATTTTTATTGGGGTTTTGTTGATGGGGCTCAAAAACATCATATGATTAACTGGCAAAAATTGTTACTTGATAAGCAAAGTAGGGGCCAATATTTTAGTTCATCTCAGCATGCCAATGTTACTATATTAGGTAAGCTTCGCTAGTTTCTTTGGGTTTATGTCCTACGACACAAGTATCTCAATAAAAAGAGATCTAATTCACAAATCACGGACTCTCCCCTTTGGAAAAGTATAGTAAAAAGCATGAAGCATCTTTCAGAATTCATGCTATGGAAAGTGGGTGATGGGTCAAAGATATCTTTTTAAAGGGACCTTAGGTTGGTGATTATCCTTTGGGCACATCATTGACCACTCCTAAATTGGGGGACTTGACCATGTTGAAAGTGGTAGATGTGATTTCAAAGGCTAAGACATGGGATCTCTCTATTGTGGAGCATTTGCTTCCTTTAGAAGCTATTGCACAGATCCAAAGTATCACTATTCCAAGATTTCCGAAGTTGAAGGACTCTTTGATTTGAAGCAAAAGTGCTACTAGGACTTAGATCAGCATTTATAGCTTTGTAAGGCTTGACTTTGTCTTCTTTGAGTGGTGACTGGAGGAGATTATGGAAGATTCCATGTTTATCTAAGCTTCATCACTTCTTGTGGTTAGTCTTACATAGGAAACTTATGACTAATGTGTTAAGATATCATAGGTTTGAGCACAAAATGACACTTGTCCTTGATGTGAGTGAGGAGTCGAAACTATCATGCATGTACTACGTGATTGTCCCAATGCAACAGAGATTTAACAAATGTCTCATGGGTTTGTTGATCCAAAGTTCAATATAATGGACTTATAGGAATAGATTAGGGGGAATCTAGAGTGCAATGGTCAACTTGGGCCTAGCGTGCTACCTTAGATGATCATTTTTGTGAGATATTTATGGGTTATTTGGAAGTCAAGAATTTTCCTTATATTTCAAAATGAGATTACTTCCGCATTGGTGTAGTGCCAATAGGTTCACAAGTTGACCACAGAGAACATGTTTCTTCAGGACATTAGGCCAAACCATACTAATGTCCATCATTTGGTCTCTTGGGAGCGTCCTAAATTTGGATGGATTAAAATAAACACTGATGGGAGCTATTGTGGTAATCCAGGGGAGGCTATTGCTGGAGGGATTTTGCGGGATCACAGAGGTGTTTGCTTATTGGCTTTTTCTTTTAAAGTGGGATGGTGTTCAATCATTAATGTGGAACTTCAAGCAATTTGATAGGAGCTTCAGTTTGCTTGGGATGTAGGTTATTATCGAGTGGGGCTAGAGTTTGACTCTTAGCTTGCCATCTATTAACTCATCTAGCTTGGGTCACCACCCGTTTGGAACTTTGGTAGAAAATTATTGGGCCCTGATCATGTGCAATTGGGAGTGTCATATCAGAAATATTTATAGTGAGACAATTTTTTTTGATGATTTCTTGGCCAAACAGGGGTTCAACGGGGATCTTGGATGTTCAATATGAGAATCTCATCTTGTAGAATTATCTGCCCTTCTTGAGAAAAATTTGATTAGTGTTTTTTTTTTAAAAAAAAGAAAGTAGAATTAATTAATGAATGAAGAAGAAAAAGTACAAGATGGAGAACAAGGGAAGACCCCTAACAAAGGACACAACAAAAACAAAAATTGATTAGTGTTGGTTTTAGTCTTTAGTTGTTTGTTTCATTTCTAATGCACCAAGAAAAAAAATTGGCATGCTACAAGTGCAGTTCTTTTGAAGGGACAGAAAGGTAATTTCCAACTTCAAAATTCATTACACTTTGCAAGAAGATTACGTGAACAATGAAATAACCTAATTGAAACCTTATAAAAGATTTCCTAATTAAAACTCTAATCGAAATCTCCTAATGGAACTCTAACAACCCAGTAAATCAAAATCCTTAAATTGTAAAACCCTAGTTAAAACCTTTACCGAAAGCCCCGAAATTGCAAATCATTATTTCATAAAGCTGTCAGATGGATACACATGAGCATAAAAGCCATCAGACGCCCACGTTTTCCCTTCTCTTCATGCGAAGGGACAAAAAGGTAAATGTATGATTAATTTGGAAGTTTGTACACTATATATGTTGATTAAAATTTCAATTAAAAAGAAAGTCTTCAACTGAATAAAGATTTTCCAACTTCAACTGAATAAAGATTTCCCAAATTATCTTATCTTCTTTTTGAAGTTTAAACACTTAAAAGAAACGTCAAACGTAACTGAAGTCTAAAATTTCGTTGATAAACACATTAGTCAGCGAGATACGATTCCTTTTCATCTCTCTGTCTTTCCATTCCAATTTCCATACCCCACATCGCCCACTCTCTCTCTCAATCCATATATATCTCTTTTTGTCTTCTCGCTAGAAACCGTATTATATACCAAAAGTGAAGAAAATTTACAAAAAGGCTACAGAGAACAGAAATCGAAGGAAGATGGAGTCTTACGAGGCCAATATGAACACCAGCAACGGCGAAGATCACTCACTCTCCGCCTCCAATACCTACCCTACCGCCGGCGATCACGGCTGGCAGAAGGTCACCTACACTAAGAAGCAGCGCAAGCAAAGACCTGAAGACTCAACCGCGTTCGTCAATCCGGCTAGAGTCGGCGGCGCCGTTGACAAAGCAAACGTCTTCCACTCCTTGGAGCAAAAGGCGGAGGATCGACACCGCCGGATCCTCGAAGCTCAGCGCGCCGCTGAAACCTCCCTCGCCGTCGCCGCTAATGGCGTGAAAGTGACAGCAAAGCACGGATCTGACGATGAGGAGGAGACCGACGATGGCGAGGGCGATAAAGGAATTGAGAAGGTTGGTGAGAAGAAGCCCAAGCAGAAGAAGCCGAAGAAGCCGAAGGTCACGGTGGCCGAAGCCGCTGCTAAGATCGACGCCTCAGATCTCGCCGCGTTCCTTGCGGAAATTTCGGTCTGTATTTGGCAGTTATTGTTTGGATTTTTTTTATTTTGAAGTGATTGAGGTTGAGATTCGATGTTGTTGAAATTCTTTTAGGCCTCATATGAGGGACAACAAGAGATACAACTTATGAGATTTGCTGATTATTTCGGAAGGGCGTTTTCGGCAGTGAGTTCTGCGCAATTTCCGTGGATGAAAATCTTCAGGGAGAGTACGATTGCAAAAATAGCCGATGTGAGTTATGATTTAGATCTTTTGAGGCCTGGATTATGTCAGATTTTAATCAGTTGTTGTCTACTGTAATTGTGTTGAATTGCATTGTTAATGTTGGATTTGGTATGTGTATTGACTTTTAGTATTGATGTTTTACAATTTTGCAATCTGAGCATTTAATTGGTGAAATTGCCTCATCGGTAGATGCTTTGAGGGATGGGAAATGCGATTGCATTTGCCTGATTCTCTCATTTGAAGGCTTTGATTGAATAGCATCGGTTCTCACATACTAATTGGGTTTGTGCATGATTGCTAAGTATATGACTGCTACCATATTGACCTTTTCCTGCATGTGATTTGTCATTACTCAAGGCACGCCTTTGATAGAGTTTGTGTTTTACTCAAGGCTCACGTGATCTATGGTCTTAAAACATGATTTGGCCAATTGTCTTTGTGTTTTTTTTTATTAACTGCTACATTGCCCTTTTCTTGCAATTGGATGGCAATTCTTACGATTTTACTAGTCATTGACCTCGTAATGTCTCAAAACCAATATGCTAGTTCATTCTCCTGCAGATTCCCCTGTCTCATATTTCTGACACAGTTTATAAAACATCTGCTGATTGGGTCAATAACCACTCAATTGAGTCTCTGAGTTCGTTTGTCATATGGGCTTTAGACAGCATACTAGCAGATTTGGCTGCTCAACAAGCTGGTTCTAAGGGCTCCAAAAAGAGTGTGCAACAATCTTCATCAAAGTCACAGGTAAACTTTGTGCAGCGAATCCTTGTTGCCCCTTGATTTCTTGTGCTTCTTATTTTGTCTTGGTGGTGTTATAGGTTCATTGATTTGCTGATTGCATTGGTTCTTAATTTGTATCTTGCAAATATAATGATTCACATATTCGCTCACTTCCTTTCGTACTTTCTACTTCATAGTATCACTTATAATGATTGATGAACAACCTTGGCATTTTCTTGGGCTTTCAAGAATTATGGTTTGGAAAGAGAAAAAATAACATGGCTAGTTTAAGGATTGGTTTTATAAGCTTCTACTTGCAAAGCAGTCTCATTGCTTCTCACTGTCTGTGTCATCTCTCTTTTGTACTGCAAAAGTTTCAATACACATGTCCTTAATCCATTACTTTGCTCATGAACTGTTCTTTAGAATCAGCTGTCTTCCTCTTTACATGTTTATCATAGTTAAGATCCTAAGTAAGTCATTTAACCATTATGAAGTTGACATCACTTTGAAATGACAGGTTGCAATCTTTGCTGTACTTGCAATAGTACTGCGTAGAAAACCTGATGCTTTAGTCAACATCTTAACAACATTGAGGGACAATGCTAAGTATCAAGGACAAGATAAACTTCCAGTTGTTGTATGGGTGGTAGCACAGGTATGTGAGTGACATAGAAGATTTGGGATTTTGGAGGATGAGTGCCTGTGATCACCTTTTTACAAACATTGACTGCATTCTTTTATTTAGGCCTTGCAAGGAGATCTGGCTGTGGGACTGTATTCATGGTCTCGTAACCTCTTGCCTATAGTCAGTGGAAAAGGTTCAAATCCACAGTCCAGAGATTTAATTTTACAGTTAGTTGAGAAGTATGCAACTTCCACAGTGTTCTCCTTTTCCTTTTCCTTTTCTCAATATTGGCAAAAGTTTGAAAATTGAAAAAAATTTTGGTTTTGATTTAGGATTTTGTCTTCCCCTAAGGCCCGAACTATTTTGGTGAATGGTGCTGTTCGAAAGGGGGAACGCTTGATGCCTCCTTCTGCATTGGAGATCCTGATGCGAGTTACTTTTCCTGCTCCTTCAGCTAGAGTAAAAGTGAGTGTGACACAAGTATCTGCATTTTATATACTAAGTGATATTGTTTTTTCTGCTCATATTCTTCTGGATGTGATATGTGTGTGCAGGCTACTGAGAGATTTGAGGCAGTATATCCCACTCTAAGGGAGGTATCTCTTGCTGGCTCTGTTGGAAGTAAAGCAATGAAACAAGTAGCACAACAGATTCTGACATTTACAGTTAAAGCGGCAGGAGAAGGTGGGCAACTCAATCTATTTGGTGTCTGCTGTTATTTTGGTGGATCCGAATGGAAATATATTGATTTTTAAGATGAATTTGTCAGGCATTCCTGAATTATCTAAAGAAGCTGCTGGTGTTTCCATCTGGTGTTTTACCCAAACTGCTGATTGCTACAAGCAGTGGGTGAGTTGTTCTGGACCTTTTATGAGCTGTGCTTTTGCAGTTTCAGTAATTAATTACTCCACCATGTAACATTGACCTTGGTATTGTCATAATTTGGAGAAATCAGGGCAATATTTATCAAGATAATCTAGAAGCTAGTATTGCTATTCTGAAAAAATTATCTGAAGAATGGAAGGAGCTCTCTGTGAAACTGGCTCCTTTTGATCCTCTTAGGGAAACTCTGAAGAATTTCAGGCAGAAGGTAGTTCCTAATTTCTTCAATCATACTGACCCTGACTGTTGGATGTAAACGGACTGATTCTTGTTCCTCATTCTTGTTTTATCCACGTTTGCTTTATAGAATGAGAAAGCACTAACTAGTGGATCAGAAGTTGCTCACCTAGCACTCTACAAGGATGCAGACAAGTACTGTAAAGCTGTTTTGGGAAAAGTATCACGTGGACATGGATGCTTGACAGGGATGGCCGTGATAGTTGTGGCATTGGCTGTTGGGGCAGCTGTCCTTTACCCAAACTTTGAGCAGTGGAATTGGGAGGAACTGCATGTACTGATTGGCTCAAAATTATCATCTTGAGCAGGATGTGCTCCAATTCCTTCGATGCAAAGCATCAATTTGTCCTTCGAGTGCTGGCTTCCATCAATTTTGTACTCGTGGTTTTGACTAAAGCGGTTCTTGATTAAGTGATTTACATAGTTTGAGAACTAGGCCGTCATACTTTTGCAGAAGAAAACCCTGAAAATTCTGTCAAGGGTGAACGAGGTACCTTTTTATGTCCGTTGATGTACCAATTACCTTTTGAGAATATTTATTTATAGAATTCAGTGATACATGTGGTAACATTTTAATTAATAAATGAATCGTCTGATGACTTGCCAAAGGGTATTGTCTCGGTGGCCGTTACAATAACATGTCATGATTTAAACCAAGTGTTTGTCGTTTTGATCTTTGCTGTTCTTGATGAGAAATATTTAAGCATCGTTCCTGGATGTGGATGAGTAGTAAGTATTACATGTAATTAAGGCATGAAATGAACGCCCCTTTGCTATTATGATTGTTGAACGAAATCGAGTGTTCAATCACTACACAAAATCTTGGATTTAACAACTTGGAAAGTAAGGGAAAAAGCTTGGATTTATGCAATGGTGTTGTATTACTTATGTAGCAATACAAAATTGGTCACTCTTTAACCTCAGAAAATTGATTGTTCGCCTAATTCTTGACCACTCATACCTTCCCTAAGCACCATTTGAAAGAAATTTTCTAGTGTGTCCTTTCCATAACTTGGTGTTTTCTCAGCACTGTACTCCCCAGTCTCAGGGTCCAAAAGCAGCATGCTCTCAGCTGCATAATACCTGCCTATTTTCCCATACTCAGCTGCATCTTCCATGGAAGGAAAGATCTTTGCAAGGAAATCCAGAACCCCAATTGCGAAATCCATTATCCCAATCGGCACTTTCAAGAACATGGGTTCTTTCCCCATTAACCTGAACAAAATCTCTCCTTGTTCAACTGGAGTCAATGCCTTGTCAGGCCCACCAATCGGCAACACCCGATTCACCTTATCCTTATCCAACACACAATCTGCCATGAAAGAAGCCAAATCCCGTTCACTGATCGGTTTGCAGGCGCACAACATTCCATCACCAAACATCACATAAGGCTTGCCATCTTTAACCAACTCAACTTGACCCCCTAAACTCTTGAAGAATGCCGTTGGTCTCACGATGCTATATGTGAATTCACTGTCTTCCTCAGCTTCTTTAATCAAGTCAGCTTCAAACTTCAGCTTTGCTCGCTGGAATTCAAGTAGAGGCTTTTGCACACAAATTGCAGATAACAACACAAAATGCTTAGCTCCGCGATTCCTTCCCGCAATTAAACTGTTTTTTGTTGCCTCATAGTCGATCTTCCACGAGTCTTTGACACCTCCAGTACGACTAGCGAGGCATGACACTACAACATCGATTGGAACACCCAAATCGTCCAGTGATCTCTCCAGTGTATCCAACTGGGTCACATCAGAGAAGCACACATTGGCTCCTTCAAGCTGCCTCAAGGCTTCATCTTTACTATTTTTAGCTCTAATCCCACTCCTCTCTCTCGCAATGGCTATAACGTTAAATCCTCTATTGATCAATTCCTTAACTACAAACTTCCCAATGTATCCAGTTGAACCAACCACTAAAAGGTTGATATCTTTAGGGTTCTTGTTTCTAATTGAAGGTATGGGCTTTTCAAAAACTGTAGCTCCTGTTTCGGTAGTTGTTGAAGCTACAACAGGGTTGAGTGTTTGTCTAGAAAAGATGGAGGGTTGGGACAATTTTACTGAAGAAAGGAAACTTAACTGAACTGGATTAATGAACTGATAAGATAAGAAGGGCTTATAGACTTGGACCTTGGAAGAAAAAGGTAAGTAGACATTGGAAGTGAAACATGACATCTTTTGTGTGTAGACTTGGATCAACATGGCTGGTGCTGAAGAATCAGGAAGTTAAGTTGGTTGGTAGCAAAGCGAAGAGCTCTTGAAAAAAAAATCAATGGAATGTGATAGAAAGCAAAGCCATGGAAAACGAGTGGCAGGCAGTGGCCGCTTCTGTAGCAGGCTACTATGTAATCATTTATAATCCAGACGTGGGCTTGGCCCAATCATGAATTTTGATATCTTTACATCCAGTCTTTTTAACGGATAATTTAAAAAAAATATCTAATTTTATAATTATAATCTAAATTTTAAAAAATAGCAACTAACTACTTAAATTTTCAAATTTTTTAATTATATCGTAATGCTAATATTTTTGTTAAGTTTGTTGACACTGCTTATCACATATTTCAGAAACCCTAAATATTTATATACATAAGGCGTAATTAAACTAACTAATTAAGTTTAAATAAACTATGTCGTTTAACTAAACTAACTAATTAAATATAACTAAATTATGTCGTTTTGGAATTGAATCCACCACCCGATTCCGGACCTTATCTTTCTTGATAATGTCACACATCCACCGAAGTATACACATTTCTGCTCCCAACAACTGTCTTATATGCCTATGTTTGACAGGCTAACATTAGCCCCATATAATATCGTTAGACGGATCACCGTTTTATAAAACTTTCCTTTGAGTTTTAAAGAAATCTTTTTTGTTACATAAAACTCGTGATGTATTTTTCCATTTGACCCATTCAGATCTAATACAATGTATTATATCGGCATCGATATTACCATCACTCTAAATAATGGACCTAAGATATCTAAAACTCGTTCTCTGTGGTATGATGTCAATATCAATTGCTACCACCGCCTCATTCGATCACGTACCATCTGGTTTTTTAAAAAGTTGCATTCTAAATATTCCATATTAGACCTGCTCATTCTAAAACTTTTCGATTCTAATGTACGTCTCCAATATTCTAGCTTGGATTTGACCCCCTCTTTGATCTCATCGATTAAGACAATATCGTCAGCAAATAACATACATCAAGGTGCTTCTCCTTGGATATATTAGATAAGTTCATCTAACACTTATGTGAACAACAAATGGTTTAAAGCAGATCCTTGATGGAGTCCAATACTAATAGAAAACGCTTCCGTGTCACTTCCAATCGTCCTCACGCTAGTCAATGCTCCTTCATACATATCCCTAATTACGTAATATAGGTCATAGGAAGGTCCTTTGCCTCCAGATAACTTCCTAAGGAGTCTCTAGGAATCTTGTCATATGTCTTCTTCAATTATATTTAATCTTGTTTAATCAATTAGTTAAGTCTAATGCATATAAGTGTTTACTATCTTTGAAACATGTGACAAGTTACGTAAGCAAATTTAACGGAGACACTAATGTCGAATTATAATTGAAAAAAATTGAAACTTTGAGTATTTAATTGTCACTTTTAAAGTTAGAACTATAATTGTAAAATTGAGCAAAATTTAGGATTTTTTTTCATACTTAAAAGTTTTATTTAATTAAAGGCATTTTTCATTTTCCCAAACTAACGAATTATGGGAAGAAAATCACATAATAGTATGAGTTGCTGGTTTTGGTTAGACTTTTAAAAATCAGCTCTTGTGGCGTTAGCAAGATTAGAGAAAGGCGGAAGTTGCAACCAATCAGTTGAATTGATTTATTATTTTCTCCTCTATTTAATTCCAGCCAAAGACAAATTTCTTCACTTCTTGCGATGCTATATCAAAATTTAAATTTTAGGCTCGGAGATTAAGACTAAGACCTCGGAGATTAGCCATTCCATATTGAGATTGAGTACTTATCAGTTTGGTATTAAACAGCAACTAACAAATCCAAAAAAAGATAGGGAGTCCATTTGCTGCTTGAAGTGTAAACTTAACATAATAGATTCTGCTATATATTCATACACATTCTCATCGCAGATGGAGATGGCATCAACAGTATGTTTGTGCAGCATTCATTCATAATCGTCAGGTGTGGCAAAAGGATATCTCAGATAGTAGTTTTTAACTTTGGAAGGATCTTTAGGTGTAGACCATGGATACTTCATTGATGGATCCCTGGGAAATTTCCTGAAGTTGAGAAATGGTGCCCATAGGATGATCCTACATCAGGATTATTTCATTATTAGATCCATGACTATGAGCAATTAAGAAAAAACAAAAACGAAAAAACTCCTTACCCTGGAAAGAAAATGAAGACAAACATGAACTGCAAGTACATCTCAAGCCGGTTTCTCTTGTACCACCTGATCCTTAGCCAGTTCATGATAATAGGCTGTCATATATGATATATCGAACCAACAAACATAAATTTCATGCCAAAACCTTGTAATATAGAATAAAACATAAATTTCATTGCACTTACTGGCGTTAGAATAAAGTAGAAAAAGGCAACAATCGCCAGCTGAATCATAACCCATATTGGATCTTCTTCATTGTTTACTCCAGTTACTGCTAATGCTGGCTGCTCAACCTATAATAGGAACATAACCTTAATCATCAACAATCAAAAATAAATAAGATGTTTACAACTTACGGTGGCAAGCACTGCAGCAATCTGGATAGCCAGGTTGGTCTTGTTTGTATCATCGTGGTGTTCCTCGTGCTTTCCGTTTCTGCTTGCTGCGTTCTGTTTGAAGTTGAGATTTTTTGAATGACAGAAAAGAAATGAGAAAGAAACCTTATCTAAGAGAAGCTTGGGTTTGACGAATGAGTTGAAATTAGATGAGAAGTGGAGGGGAGAATTTGTAAAACGATGGGAAAGAGGTGGCAGAGGAGTGGGGAAGTTGGAGCAGAGAGAACAGGAATAATAGGTCATGTTAAGAGCTGCGGCTGTGTCAGTGACGTTATCTTATCGGATGAACTCATAATGAGAAGCGAAAATGGCAGGTAAGTAAGAATGTCTATAATTCATTCATTCAGGGCCACATAAACAAAAGAGTTGTCACTTTCCCCTTGAAATATACACTCTGAAAGCATCTCTGGAAGATGTATTTGACATACACTGTTTTTCCCCTTTACTGTGTATCTCAAATTAATCCTCGTTCTTAAATCAGCACTCACCAGAAGAAAATGAAATAAAAATCACTCTCCTTCCTTCAGATTCTGTTGCTCAAAATATCAACTTATATATATTCAACAGAAACCTAAAAACATTGAGAAAGATCAACTCCATCCATCTCTACAACTAGACTTCCTAGAAAAACATTATCACCAAATTTACCCACTAAATATTTGCAACACTGTAACAGCGGTCACACCCAAAAAACCATTCTTTTTCAACAATCCCAGCAAGCTTTTTCTCCAAAACCTTTGATGTTCATCTGTTAGCCGTAAAAATGTTGTTTTCAACAACCCCAACAAGCTTAAATCTGCACTCCGTTCCTCTGTACACTCACTTGCAAGTTTCTACTGTTTCAGCCGCAAAACCCAGAAGGAGAAAACCGCCAGTTTCACTCTTTGTTACTGCTCTTTCCAGTGTAAATAGCTATAATCCCATCTTCAAGCCCAAGCCTTTCCCTCCTCGCTCTGTCCTCAAAAGGTTCTGCAGTGATGGTGGCGGCGGCGGTACTGCGGATGCCACTTCTCAACAAAACCCTGCTGTAATCTCTAAACCCTCATGTTATTTCTTTGCATTTATTGAAAATTTTTCTAATTGCTTGTTGGGGAGAAAAGGTGGTGTTGATGAAAAAGTTGAACTTCTCGTTAGAGTAGGAGAGCTCTAGCTATTATTAAAAATGGAATTTGTCATTAGGAGCGTGCTCATTATAGTCTGTAGTATAAGATTGAGTTGAGTAAGTTTTTGATACTGAATCTGGGCAAATGCAATTGTAGTTGAAAATAGAGTGGTGCTAAGCTGAAATTCAAAGTGATTGTCAGAATTGGTTCGTATTTCGTTTAGTAAAAATTGTTTGTTGCATCTTTACTAGGCAATGCCTGAAGGCTGCTTATGATGATTTGCCTCCCTCTTTACCTAGTTTCAGATTTGGAAGAAGCAAGCAAGAATCTGTGTATGAACTGGGAATGATTAATCCCTATTATTCTTTTTAGAGCACAAGCATTTGCTTTAGTTTGTGTTCTTTATGGAACTTTGAGAGACATTTTAATTGTTTTCTTATGCCAATAAATTTTTTTTCCTTTAAACTAATTTTCAGAATATCGAGGAAAGAAATCAAAACTCGTCTGGTTTTGGGGAAGGTTATGTGGGATTGTTTATTCGCATGCTTGGGCTTGACAACGATCCACTTGATAGAGAACAGGCGATAGTGGCACTATGGAAATATTCTCTAGGAGGAAAGAAGTGTGTTGATAACATCATGCAGTTTCAGGGATGCGTCAATCTGACCATAAGCGTTCTCAAGTCACAGTCAAACTCTACAAGTGAGGCAGCTGCTGGCCTTCTGCGGTCCATTTCCTCAATTGATCTATATAGAGATGTGGTAGCTGAAAGTGGGGCAATAGAAGAAATAACTGGTTTGCTTAGTCAATCTTCCCTGATTTCTGAGGTAAAGACTGAATAATACATTTAAAAATTTGTGCATTTTGATGGAACGATGAGTTAGGCTTTTTACACATTTTACAGGTTAAGGAGCAAAGTATTTGTACTGTATGGAACTTATCTGTAGATGAGAAGCTCAGAACAAAAATTGCAAACAGTTATGCCCTTCCCTTACTTATTAAATCCCTTGAAGATGAGGAAATTAGAGTGAAGGAAGCAGCTGGAGGGGTTTTAGCAAATTTGGCCTTGACACACTCTAACCACAACATCATGGTTGAAGCAGGCGCTATCCCTAAGTTGGTGAGAATTTGTTCGCACTCTAAGATAGGTTAGATAAGTTTTGAACTAGAAAACGCAAATTCAATTCATAATATGGTCATCTACAAGATGAAATAGATGTGCTTATGTGCCAAAATGTTCTTCCCAAGAAAACAAGTGGATTATTTGAGTGACCATGACTGCTTTCTTTATTTAGATTCGACACGATTTCTCAACTTGGATCACGCTAAGAAGAGATTGATCTATTTCCTTATTGTGCATAATTTCTTCATAGGGGCTCAGCTAATCCTACCTTTATCTGGATAATTGAAATTCCTGAACTGTGGGACACTATTCTGAGTGTGACTATAAACAATTTGGGTGAAGTAGGCTTAATAAAGTTTGAACTTGTTAGGTAACAATTCAACTTAATGTGCCCGTGTGTTAAATAGCACTAGGTAGAGAGCAATAGCTCAGTATTATTCCGAAACAAGAAGGAAGAACCTTCTTTATAGGGAAAACCCCCTTACAATCTCAAGAAATCTTCCAAGAATTATTTCCAATCTAAAAGCCTACCCCACTTCCCCTATAGATTATTATTTTATATCTACTTGTCCTAACAAACTTCTAAGGAATAGATATCTCCTGCTAACAACCTGAATCACTAAAATATATTGATATCTGGCTATCTCACTACTGCTTACAGCCTGTCTTCTTCTTCCTTGTATAAACTAACCACTCTCCTCCTTTGTGACCATTATTCCTAGCAATACCGCCCGCTAATGAAATAACCTTGTCCCCAAGGTTAAGCTCTGGAAATTGGCCACGGATAAGCTCTTGGTCCTCCCATGTAGCTTCCTCCAACGGTTTGCCTTGCCAATGAATCAACCATTGGTCACGGGCAACTCCTTGATTATGAAGTGTCTTGCTACCCAAGACTATGGCTTGTGTACATAAGTCAGGAGTATAGTCCAACTCAGGAGGTAACTCTTGTTGAACATGTTGGTGCCCGATAGCCCTTTTTCAACTGGGACACGTGAAACACTGGATGTATATAGGCCTGAGGGGGAAGTTGCATTTGAAATGCAATGGTGCCAACCTGTTTGTCCACCAAATACGGTCCATAGTATCATGCTGACAGTTTTGGATGCAGACCCTTAGGCATAGACCCTTGCCAATGTGGCAAATCTTCAAATACACCCAATCTCCTACCTGAATGTCATGAGGACACCTTCGAGCATCTGCAAAACGTATCATGTGATCGCGAGCACATTCTAGATGATGTTTCAACTGTGTCAGAGCTTTGTCACAACTCATTAAATCCTGCGCCACAGCTTCCACCAATATTTCTCCAGGAATAAAACGTGTGATTGAGGTAGGAGGTATGCGATATACTACCTCAAAAGGAGAACATTTAGCTGCTGAATGAAAGCTGATATTATACCAATACGCTGCCCATGGTAAATAATCTAACCAAACCTTGGGTTGTTTTGAGCTAAAATAGCGAAGATATGTCTTGATAGTGCGGTTAATTACCTCAGTTTGGCCATCCGATTCTTGGTGATAGGCGGTACTCAATTTTAATTGAGTTCCCTATAGTGTAAACAATTCTTGCCAAAAATTACTTAAAAATGTAGGATCCCGGTCACTTACAATGGAAAGTAGAATTCCATGTAATCGGACATCCTCCTTGGTAAAAATTTCAGCAATAGAACAACCTGAGTAAGGATGTTTGACAGGAATAAGATGCCCATATTTGCTCAACCTGTCCACTATGACCAACAAGGTATCATAACCTTTCGATTTGGGTAGTCCCACAATGAAATCCATGCTTAGCTCCTCCCAAATGGCATTGGGGATAGGTGACAGTTGGAGTAAACCTACTGGAGACATAGCTTGATACTTGTTACGCTGACAAGTGTGACAAGCTACTACAAAATCAGATACAACCCTTTTCATAACTTTCCAAAAAATAGATTGAGCTATCCTCTTATAAGTCTTGTAAATTCCCGAATATCCTCCTGTAGGGTATGAAACTCTTGTAAAAGCTTGGGAATCCATTCCGAAGATACTGATACAACTAGCCTCCCTTTATAATATAATCTCCCATTCTCCAAGGTATAAGAAGCATGAGAATCTGGTTCCCTCTTAATTTCTTCTATTATTTTGCTTAACTGTGGATTTGCCTTTACGTCCTTATTAATTTGCTCCAGATCTTGCCAAAATGGACTAGAAATAACATGTAACTCTATGTCCTCACATACCCTGGAGAGTGCATCTGCTGCCCTGTTGGAAATTTCCGCCTTGTAGACAATATCAAAATCATATCCCAACAATTTTGCCAACCAATTCTGCTAATTTTGAGTTGTAATTCTCTGTTCAAGAAAATGTCTGAGGCTTTTTTGATCCGTGTAGACTGTAAATCTTCTCCCTAGTAGATATGGTCTCCAATGTTGAATGGCTAACACTAGTGTCGTAAGTTCCTTCTCATATATGGATTTATTCAGTGATGATTCATCTAATGCTCTGCTGTAAAAAGCCACTAGTTTCCTTCCTTGTATTAATGCTACTCCCACGCCTTTACTCGATGCATCACACTCCACCAAAAAAGGGGTGTTGAAGTCTGGTAGCGTCAAAACCGGAGCGCTAGTCAGAGCATTCTAAAGTCTCTTAAATGCTGTTTTTGCAGGAAAAACCCATTTAGAATTCCCTTTATCAATAGATTGGTAGGAGGTTGTGCTATTTTCCGGTAATCCTTCACAAACCTTCCGTAATATCTAGTCAGACCCAATAACCCTCTCAAAGCTTTGAGAGATGTAGGAATAGGCCATTGTAAAGCTGCTTCAATCTTCTTAGGATCCATAGCAATGCCATCTTTGGAAATGATGTGACCCAAGTACTCAATTCTTAACTTCCCAAAGGTGCATTTTTTTTATAGTAGCATAGAAACGATGTTGCTGCAATGTATGTAATACCTTCCTTAAGTGAGTGATGGGGTGGTCCCAATCGGTGCTATAGACCAAAATGTCAAAAAAAAACTAACACAAACTTTCTGAGGTAAGGCTGTAAGATCGAATTCATAGCACCTTGGAACGTGGTTGGTGCATTGGTGAGACAAAATGACATGACGAGTGATTTGTATTGGCCTTGATGTGTCCAAAAAGCCGTCTTGGAAACGTCATCTTCATTCATGTGTATTTGATGGTACCCTATCCGTAGATCGATTTTAGAGAAATGCGTGGCTTCTAACAATTCATCCAAGAGTTCTTCAATCACTGGTATGGGAAATTTATCTGGTATTTTGGCTTTATTCAAAGCTCGATAATCGACACAAAACCGCCAACTGCCGCCTGCCGCCTTTCTTCTTCAGACTTGGATATGGGTTGTTGGTAGGTCTGATAACCCCAGAAGCTAGCATTTCCGAAACCTGTTTCTCAATCTCATTTTTTTTAGATGAGGATAACGTAAGGTCTCACATTTATCGAATCAACCCCAGCCTTAATTGGGACTTTATAATCAACTAGTCTGTTGGGAGGAAGCCCTATTGGGTGTGAAAAAATTGGCTGAAATTCTGCCAACACTTGTTGTAATTGCTGCTACTGGTGGTGGTCGATTTTTTCTCCTATTTTGCTAGACCAGTTGTCTTCCTTCTCTTGTTTCTCTGAACCAAAAAATACCATAACCGCAACCTCAATTTTAGTAGTCTTCCTTAATGCCTTGGTGGAAATTAAAGATCTCGAAAGATTAAAATCCCCTTTAACAGTGTCTGTTGACCCCAAGTGCGAAAAACTCATGGAAAGATCTTTCAATTGTGTTCCACCTCACCTAATGAAACCAACCAAGTCATCCCCAAAATAATATCCACTCCTCCTAACTCAAAGAAAAAAATCTCCTGAATAAACATAACCTTGCATTTCCTGATTTAAACCTTAGCAACAAACTTGAGATTCTTGTTTCTGACCGTTTCCCATCCTCACTCCGAAGCTTGCAATGGTCTGCACTTTCCAGCCTTGTTTCAAGGCCACATCTTTGGATATGAAGTTGTGGCTCGCCCCACTTTCAATCAACACCAAGCAGGCGTTCCATCAATCTTCCGCCAAAGCTTCATCGTTTTGGGTTGTGTCCATCCACCGGCAAAAAATTGTGAAAGTTTCATCCAGTCACACTGAGCTTCTTCAGCAACCTCCCTTGACATTTCGTGTGTGTCTAGACTCTAGACCTTCTTCTACCTTCGAAACCACATCTTCATCTTCTCCTAAAATGGTCACTCTTAAACTTTTCTCCTAACATTTATGTCCCAGACCAAAAGGCAATCCACAACGAAAACACCTCCCTTCCTCCTTCCTCTTTAATAATTCTGGGTAAGGGAGCTCCCTAGTCCTGCGGTTGTTTGGTGACCCTGTGTTCTCTTAAGTCCCATTATGAGAATTAGACCCCACAGATGACCCACTACGGTTAGGCTGTAGGTTTTCCGCTCCATTCCTCCAATGACCTTGTGCCCGGATCATTACTCACTGTCCTGCTAACAGACCCTCCAATCGTTGTTATTCATTGAACTTTGGAAACTATACTACTGCGTATTTGGATGCAATTCGTAAAATTGCCAATAATGGAATAATTTCTTCCATAAATCACCTGCAGTCATCGTCAATATCGCGAGCAATTTCCATTGCTCGTAAGACCGTAGTTGGTCGCATTGATTGGACCCAAAACCTCACTTTTGGTTTGAGGCCACCCAAAAAAATCCTAACAGCTGCTCCTCCGAAGCCTTGGGTATTTGTGCCACCAACATTTCGAACGCCTACAGATATTCCTCCACCGAACCAACTTGTTGCATGGAAGTTAGTCTTTCATAAATGTTTCCTTGATTGCCTTCTTTGAAATGCTGCAGCAGAGTGGGAATCAGTGTGTTCCATGTTAACATCAGAGCCTTCTTGCGCAGGAAGCGAAACCAATGCACCACAGCCCCCTCCATGTTGATGAAGGTTAGTCGCATCTTTTCTTATTCTTTGATGCGGTGGACCTCAAAAAATTTCTCCGCTCGAGCCACCCAACCCAACGGATTTGTTCCGTCGAAAATGGGCAGTTCGACTTTCGTGACCCAAGAGTGACTCTTGTGGTCCTTCTCGCCTTCAACGTCCTCCTCTTTGCTGGCCTCTGAGGATGCTTTGTTGCTCGACCCTTGTCGTTGCATCAAGTGACTCAAGATGGCTTCCAAACGACCCATGCCGTTCTTGACTTCCGTCAAGTCTGCAACTTGCTCCCCTATGGTTCTCTCGATTTTGGCAACAGAGTCTTCCAACTTTCCTAATCGTGCCTCCATCAATCTGGCGGGTCGGACCAAATTCTTAGGTAGCAATTCAACTTAATGTTCCCTTGAGTTAAATAGCACTAGGTACAGAGCGACAGCTCAGTATTATTCCGAAACAAGAAGGAAGAACCTTCTTCACAAGGGAAAACCCCCTTACAATCTCAAGAAATTTTCTG
>JAJMLV010000228.1:15915264-15926193 GCA_027123465.1 Erythroxylum coca | reverse complement strand
TTAAATCACAAACAAAAACTAAAGCACTGCACTCACAGCAATGACGCCAAATTTGACAAGCGCATCATAACGTTAGTTAAAATAAAATAACTAGACTACTACTATAGTAGTAGTGAGTCTAGGTCGATCTCACATGGAGTGTATGTAAAGTTGTTGAAATGATTAATCGGTGTTTAGGTTTTAGGGGATTTAGAAAATAAAATGAAACTAGACTAATAAAAACAAATTAAAGAAAACATGCAAAAATGATAAATATGGGAAATTCGGTAGGCATCTGGTTCTTTAGTTCAATATCGATGTACACCTTAATTAAGTATATTTCTTTGATTTGTTGTTCTTAAACCTCTCTTAACAACTATTAATTATGGGTTAATAATTAACCTAAGCTTTCTCTTAGATAGTATTTAATCAAAATATGACCATTAATTAAACATAACCACCGAATAACCTAAGATGCGATATCTATATTTAATTAGACAGTAGCATTACAAATTAGAAAAATCGATTAATAAAGGCAACAACCACATACGATGCATCATTTAACCTAGGTCATGTTATCCCTGATGATTACGAATTATTAGTCACTACACATGAATTTCAACATAACAATTACAGATTATATCAAAATTCTAGCAGTGAGTTTACAAATAAATGATTCAATGAAACAAATTAAAATCTTCTTTTCATAATACCTAATGGTTTTATACACAAATAACCGAACAATAACAAAAATTTGATTATCCATACACAAAACCCAAATCAATTAACATATAATAACACAATCAATTTCTAATGAGAGAAAGAAACAAGAAAAAATATGAAATATACTTAACCTAGGTCATCGACGTCGATGTCACCTCTAAACCGGTATTAAGAATTTAACCTTCCATAGGTCTTCCAAAAAGATAGAGCTTAGCCCCTATTTCCATCCCCAGCCGTAGACTCCCTAAGAAAACCCCTACTATCTGAAGAACAACTTATATTCTTTTTTATGAGACAATGCCTGTAAAAATGAAGATCACTTCTCTTCTTATGCTACCGTTCTATTCTCTCTACCTCCACCCTCTCTTCTCTGTTCTGTCTAACCTAACCCTGCTATCATTTGCGTTTTCATTAAACGTAAAAATTGACTACATTTCCATTAAGTGTTTAATGCATCCTTCCAGCGTTTTGTCCAGCATTCTTTATGATTGCATCATTGTCTCCTGGTTCACATCTCTTAGCTGTCGTTTTGTACTAGTTCACCAGTTGCCCCTGTGTCCTTTTTATTCATGCATCTTTTATCTATTTTTAACGATCTATTGGCAAGTGCAACAGAAGAGGAGCGGATAATTAATAGAGTGAGGTATAAACTAGCAAAGCAGAAGGCAAAGAAGACTATCTTAATGGCCAAAGGAGAAGATCACGAGAATATGTATAGAGATTTGGATACGATTAGAGGAGCACAAAGAATTTTCAAGATATCGAGAGTTAGGGCATGTGAGATGGCGGATTTCAACCAAGTTTGTTATATACATGACGAAGAGGGACAAATACTCACAGATGACCAAGCCATCAAGAGGAGATGGAAGAGGTACTTTTATGGCCTATATAACGAAGACATAATGACCAACATAGAGTTAGGGGAACCTCCCGTATCGGGACTTTGTCTAAACAGGAACTCATAAGGGATGATCACGAGGGGAGAAGTTATAGAGGTATTGAGGGGGATGGAGATCGGAAGGGCTGTAGGATCGGATGGCATCCCTATAGAGGTATAGAAGCAAATAGGAGTTGTCGGTATTGAGTGGTTAGTACAGCTCTTTACTAACATTCTTGTGTCAGCTAAGATGCCGGATAAATGGAGATTGAGTAGGGTAATCCCCTTATACAAGGTCAAAGGAGACATTCAATAATGCCAAAACTATTAAGGCATCAAATTACTAAGTCATACTATGAAGCTGTGGGAGAAAGTAATTGAAAAGAGAGTACGAAGAGCGACTTCTATATCGGCCAACCAATTCGGATTTATGCCTGGTAGGTCCATGACAAAAGCAATACATCTCCTTCGAAGACTAATGGAGAGTTACAGGGAACAAAAATAGAACTTGCATATAGTTTTTGAAGATTTGGAGAATGCGTATGACAAGGTGCCTAGAGAACTCATATGGTGGTGTTTGGAGGCTAAGGGCATTCCTAGGTCGTACATCAGCGTGATTAGGGATATATATACACGAACATTGACTAGCATAAGGACGATTGAAGGTGACACAGAGACGTTCTCTATTGGTATTGGACTACACCAAGGCTCGGGTTTAGGTCCATTTCTATTCACATTAATGTTAGATGAACTTACCAAACATATTTAAGTAGAGGTACCTTGGTGTATGTTATTTGTTGACGATATTATCCTGGTAGATGAGACCAAATAGGGGTCAATGTAAAACTGGAACGTTGGAGAGAAGCATTAGAATCGAAAGGTTTTAGAATGAGTAGGTTCAAGACAGAGTATTTAGATTGCAACTTTTCGGGTAACCAGATGGTACGAGAGGTGGAGGGAGCGATTGGCACTGACATTATACCATATAAATCGAGTTTTAAATATCTCGGGTCCATCATTCAAAGAGATGGAAATATCGACAATGATATATTACATCATATTAGGTCTGGGGGAACAAATGGCGAAGTGCCTTAGGCGTTTTGTGTGATAAAAAGGTTCCTGTAAAACTCAAAGGGAAGTTCTATAGAATGGTGATTCAGCCTATTATGTTATATGGAGCAAAGTGTTGACTTACTAAACATAGGCATGCATGACAGTTGTTAGTAGCAGAGATACGTATGCTTAGGTGGATATGTGATATTACCATCAGGGATAGTGTACGAAATCAGGTAGTGAGAGTCAGACTACAGGTGGCTAGTATTACAGAAAATTTAAGAGAGAAAAGGCTAAGGTGGTTTGGGCATACGCGTAAGAGGCCCTCTAATGCTCGGGTACGACGCTGTGAGTCAATAAACCTTAGTGGATACAAGAGGAGGAAAGGACGGCCTTACAAGACCTGAAAGGAAGTGATCAAAAAAGATATGTCAGAGTTGGCTCTCACTGAGGCAATTGCTAGAGTTAGGAAAGTTTGGCGAGACCGGATAAGGGTTAACGACACCATTTAGAATCCTCGTGTCTCATACTTACTGCATAGGAAGTATTGCAAGTGGTACATTTTTGGGCTAGGTTGCAGAGAAGTTGTAGTTTAGGGAAGATTTCCATAATGGACACCTAAAGTTGTAGGATTGTCGCATTCTCAAGATCGCACAGCGAAGACTCCTGAAGTGAATGGCGAAAAAAGAGTCAGTCTTTACAAATTGTAAGATAATAGCATATCTAGTCAACTCTCAGGTATGTCCTCATTATCTTGTATTGTAATTCTATTTACTTAAATTTCTCTCTCTGCATCATGATTTTTCTGTCGTATCTGCATGTGAGTCTACAGGAAACAGCCTCTCTACTGTGTAGGGGTAAGGCTGCGTATTATCAGATCTCCTCAGACTCCGCTTCACTGCAGGACTTCGGATTAGGTATGATGATGAACTGAGTAATTCGATAATAATTAGTGCTTGTAATGTTGATAAAATTAATTTGTCTTAAGGTTTTTTATTTTGCATCATCAATTATATTTGATTTTAGGAAAATAGTGAATTTGGAATTCTTTAATGAGATTAATTTCATATAAGGTAAAAAATTAATCAAAAGGTCACCTCAAAGTTAATATAATATTTAATTGACAAGATTGTGAAAAGATTAATAGTTTTGTCGATTTAATTCTAATAATCTTAAAATATTACAATTCTTTTTTAACACTCTCAAATGTTAAACTAAATTAAATTGCAGTATAATTTTAGTCTTACTTATTATTAGATTTATACATATATTATGTGATCTACATATGATAATCCAATTATATCTTAAATAGAAGGAATTTTTATTAAAAAAGATTATAATTGTTTTTTTCTCTTAATTAAAGATGACAATTTGGTGAAGTCGAACCGAGATGGGTTAGAGATGAGTCTAATCTAACCCAATTCTTATTGTTAACAACATAAAATCTACTCAAACTTAAGTCTCACATCCTGAGCCTAATTCGAACTATACCAAAATCAGATCATTTTGGTATAATTAGCTAGAACAAAATTATTTTGGTCTTTAAAATTTTAAACTTATGGTAGGAGGTTGGGTCTTTGGATTGACCCCAAACTTGGCTCCAACTTGAAGCTTAAAGATCGGTCAACTTGAGTTAAGTCGAGCCAAACCACTATTCCAAGCCTACTCTCAATCTTATACCTTCTAATTTAAGAATAAAAACTTTAAACTAGAGGAAATTAATTGACGGTTTTATGGACAATTTTGAACAAAGTTGTAAGTACCATACAAGAGTTCATACCAACTTTGGTACTACTACGATCCCAGAAACCATTTTGAACAACTTTTAGATTACAAAATAATCACTCAATTTTATATAATTAAAATTTAGTTTCTTATTGTAAATTTATATTTTAAAAGGTACAACTCATTTGATGTTCTTATAAGGAACCTAACATTAACAATAACTTAAATAATTAAACTAAATTTATTTTTATTTTTATTTTTATTAAATAGACAAATATTTTTTATTTATCTAATAATTAAATTGAAATAGAAAAATAGAAAATTAAAATTACTTCTTATGTTATAAAATATTAATAAATTAAAAATAAATATTCAAATAAATATTTATTAAATTATGCAATAAAATTAGAAAATTAGAAATAAGGGTGAGTCTTTAATAATTACGCTCCTATTTTGCTCTATTTGCATAATATACTTAAATTAAATCTACATGTCTTTGATGCATACTCAAAATAGATATGTTGACAAATAAATAGGAAAATTTTGAAAGATAAATTAAATAAATATTATGTTGAATCAAAACAAGTTTTAATTGATGTTACGGTGATAATAAAATAGAAGTACTAGTATTGAGTTTACTATTTTGATGGAAGTAACATAAAAACAGTAGATATAACTCAAAAAGATAGTTTATCAAGAATAAGGAAAAGTTTAAGTGTGCAACCCTTCAAGTGAAGTAAAAGTCAAGAATAAAAGAAGATTAAGGTACATCAAGGTCATTCTATATTTTGTAATATCAATTATGATCTTATTTAGTCACTTTGTGGATCTTAAAGGCTCTCCATGCATAAATATTTCATCTTACCTTATTATATAAGTCTTTTTTCTATTAAAAAGTATTAAAGCTTTTTTTTTAAAAAAAGTCTCTTGATCTTTCAAACACTCTTTAGGAAACATTTTTTTGAAGTTATTTTAATTATAATTTTATTAAATAAACAAAATTTGAGCATTTGAAGTTGTTAAAATTATATTTTTAAGCGGGGATTAGTCAATCAATGTAAGTGGTCAACTAATGCATGTTAAATATGTAACTGGAGTGTTAACACATTGGTCAACCAATATGGTGATATAATCAACCTATATCCCTCTAGGAAATCCCTTAGTTAACCAATATGGCCTAGTGGTTACTAATAAGCATCAACTAGTTGATTATATGCATTGAATACACATTAATTGATTAATATGATCTCATTGAGTCCCAAAATTCTATAAATATATGTTTTCTCATTAGTTCTTGCATCGAAAAATAATTGGGTGTTTTTTACACACATTTCTATGTATTTATCAAGCATTTGAGCATTCATTATCTCTTATTTTACGGAGTGAGTTATTTTGGTATTATTAAAGTGATAAAGTGAGATATTTTTAGTTTCAAGCTTCTTTTAAGGTTTGTATATTATACTTAGGGGTATTCCAAGTGCAATTGAAGTTCCTTTTCACCCTGAAAGAAGATTGTAAAAAAGTTTTTCTTTGTCTAGAAAAGATTATACAAATGTTATTCTTTACTTTAAAAGAAGAGTTATAATAAAATTCTAATAGAAGTCTTGAGAGTGGATATAGATAATAGTTGCTTTCAAAACTTTTATAAGTCAGTTCATGATTCTCTTTCTTTACCCTTTGTACATTATAAATTTGTTATTGAAATTTAATATTTTGTATTGTATTTTATCTTTTATAAATTATACTCATTAACATATTAAATTACCAAATATTATGTTTAAATTTGATCAACAACCAATTCACTTCCCCTCTTGGATACCATTAGAGACTAACATGTAGTATTATAGTGAGTGTATTATGTTAACATTTTAAACAAAAACCTATAACAAAGATTATAATGATATACTTAATAATATAATCATCATTCAACCAAGAGAATCAAAACATTAGTAGAGCACCCTTCTTTAATGGAAATTATTACCCTTTATTGGAAAACTATAATGAGAATTTTCTTAATGGCAAAAAGTGTAGGCCTATGGGAGATAGTTTCAAATGAACCCTTCATACTTTTCAAATGAACCCTTCATACTTGTGACAGTTATAGAAAATAAAAAGTCCCAAACTAAAGGAAGAATTGAAATCTCGTATTAAGGAATTAATTTCCTTAAAATAATAAGGCCATACATATCTTACTTTGTGTGTTGAGAATAAATAAATTTAATAAAGTCTATGTGTAAAATAGCTTATGAAATTTGACATACAATAGATGTTACACATGAGGATACAAATTAAATTAAGGAAAGAAAGATGAGCATCTTAACCTTCAAATATGAATTTTTTCAAATGAAGTATAGAGAAAGTATTTCTAACATATACATGAGGTTCATTGATATCCTTAATGCTTTTAAAGTCTTAGAAATACCTATACTAATAGTGAAATGGTAAGAAAATTTCTTAGTTCACTTCCGAAGATATGATAAGCCAAAGTAACAACTACATAAGAAGTTAAAGATTTGACAATACTAGTATCGAAGGAGCTCATAGATCTCTTCTCATATATGAAATGAAATTTCAAGAGATATAAGACAAACAATGCTTCCAAAGAAAAAGAACCTAGCATTCAAAGTCTGAAGAGAGGAATCAAGTAAAGAAGCGACATTTATATGGAGAAGTAATGATTAAGACCTCACCTTTATCACAAAGAAATTCAAGAAGTTTTTGAAAAGAAAGAATTTCTCCAAAATAAAAGACTTTAAGATAGGTAAAAGTTACTATTACATCCTTTAATATTATTTGTTTTAAAATAGAAAATTCGGCCATATAAAGTCACAGTGTCTTTTCTCAAAGATAATGACAAGTGTAAACAAAAAATAAGAAGGGGAAAAACAAAAAGAAAAAAGAAAACACTTAAATCTTTAATTTTGGATAACACAAGTGAATCTAAAATGAGCATTCAGAAGGAGAGATAGCTCTCATGTGCTTTATGGATAAAGAAGATGAGGAAGCAATATCTAACTCTGATTCATGTGATAGTGGTAATAAGTTGATATATGATGAACTAATCGAAAATTTAGAAATCATAAGTCAAAAAAGGAAGAAATTATCTTACAAAATCAAAGTAGTTCAAAAAGTAGTTAGATGCATGCATAAATCAGAACAAAAAGCTAAAAAGTGAATTGACTAACATAAAAACATCTAAAAATATGATCAATAATGATAATCATGTATTAGATGAAATAAAGGATGAAAATGAAACATTGAAAAAGGAGAACAATTTTTTAAAATATTCATTATCTAAATTCACTAAAGGGATTAAAAATTAGGGAAAAAAGCTAAAAGCTCAAAAGAATTCCAATAATAGGCATGAGATTAGGTCATCATCATACCCAGTCCGAAGTCCTACAGTGAAGTGAGGTCTAGGGAGGTTTGATAGTATGCAACCTTACCCCTACATAGTAGAGAGGTTGTTTCCTGTAGACCTATATATAGATGTGACAGAAAAATTATGATGCAGATAACGAAATTTAAGTAAATAGAATTACAATACAAGACAATAAGGACATACCTAAGGGTTGACCAGATCTGCTATTATCTTACACCTTGTAAAGACCGTCTTTTTTGTCACCATTCGATTCAGGATTCTTCGTTGCGCGATCCTGAGGATGCGACAATCTTACAAGTTTAGGCATCTATCATGGGAATCTTCCCCAAATTACAACTTCTTTGTAACCTACCCAAAAACTTACTACTGGCAATACTTCCTATATAGTAAGTATGAGGCGCGAGAACTCTAAATAGTATCGTTAACCCTTATCCTGTTCCGCCAGACTTTTATAACTCTAGCAACTACCTCAGTGAGGTCTAACTCTGACATATCTTTTTTGATCACTTCCCTCTAGATCTTGTAAGGTCGTCCTTTCCTCCTCTGATATCCACTAAGGTTTATTAAATCACAACGTTGTACCGAAACATCAGAGGGCCTCCTGTGCATATGCCCAAACTACCTTAGCCTTTTCTCTCTCAACTTGTCTGTAATACTAGCCACCTGTAGTCAGAATATCACTACCTGATTTTGTACCCTATCCCTAATGGTAATGTCACTCATCCACTTAAGCATACGCATTTCTGCTACCAATTACTGTATCGTATGCCTACATTTAGTAGGCCAACACTCTACCCTATATAACATGGTAGGCCGAATCACTACTCTATAGAACTTCTCTTTGAGTTTTACAAGGACCTTTTTATCACATAAAACACCTGAGGCACTCCGCCATTTATTCCACCCAGACCTAGTACGATGTAATATATCATCGTTGATATTTTCGTCTCTCTAAATGATGGACTCGAGATATTTAAAACTCAATTTTTGTGGTACGATGTCAGTGCCAATAGCTACCTTTTCCTCTCTTACCATCTGGCTACCCTAAAAGTTGTAATCTAAATACTCTGTCTTAGACCTACTCATTCTAAAACCTTTCGATTTTAACGCTTCTCTCTAACGTTCTAGCTTCACATTGACCCCCTCTTTGGTCTCATCTATTAGTACAATGTCATCAGCAAATAATATACACCAAGGTACCTCTCCTTGAATATGTTTGGTAAGTTCATCTAACATTAATGTGAATAGAAACGGACTTAAAGCCGAGCTTTGGTGGAGTCCAACACAAATAGAGAATGCTTCCCTGTTGCCTCCTATCATCCTTACGCTAGTTAATGCTCCTTCATACATATCCCTACCACGCTGATATACATCCTAGGAATGCCCTTTGCCTCCAAACACCACCATATGAGTTCTCCAAACACCCTATCATACGCCTTCTCCAAATCTAAAAAAACTATATGCAAGTCTCGTTTTCATTCCCTGTAACATTCCATTAGTCTCCGAAGTAGATGTATTGCTTTTGTCGTGGACCTACCATGTGTAGATGTATTAGTTAGAAAGTTTAAGAAATGGAAAATCTGATAATAAATGGAAGGAAAAAGAGAAGGTTGTTTGATGTAGGAAGCAGGTCACGAGTCGCATGATCGCAACATCACTGAAGAGAAGCACGATCGCGACCTGCTAGTGAGACTCACAATCGTGCAGACGCATGATCGTGACTTCCAACTTGTTCCAAATAGTTTGTTTCTAAACATCCTTTGGTATTTTTGTTATATCTCCTTCACTCAATGTCCAAATGACATGAAACTTAAAATAATAGACTCATAACATATTGTTCTACCTCTCCATAAAAATTGGTAGCTTTCTTAATTGATTTGAAAAATATTGATTGAATGAAAGTGAGGGAATCTGTAGGAATAGTATGAACTGGAATATTTTACTGAACATGCTTCGGCATTTTGATTATATCTTGATCTGTAGAGTTCCAAATGAGGTGATTATTGATTCAAATGAAACTAGGAACATAACGATACAACTATCCTAAAGAAGGAAAATTGTAATTCTAGTGTGCAAAATTCAAAAGTCTGTTCTGAAGTTGAAGTAAGAGTTCTGTTATAGCTTAAAAACAGACTGACGTATTTGGAGTATAACTTTCAATGTATTGAACCAAAATAGAATGATCTTGGAGTCATTAGAGACCTAAGACACAGAGGAACAATTTTTTAAAAGGAAGTATTACTTAAATCCTTCATTTTCTAGATCTTATTGGTCATACACAGTTGACTAGAATGGAATGTTTTTATAAACAGTTGAAATGAAGATGGATGAAATTAAGGAGAATTTTATCATGAGATGGATATGAGAAGTGGGTTCTAATCGATTACTTAGTATTGGAGTTTAGAGTTTTAGAATCTCCCCTATAGTTCAAAGGGTGATAAGGAGAGGGGCTATGGAATTCTCTAATATGTGAGCACCAAAAAAGAAAGTAAAAAAAGGGTTATTGAAAAGATTTGGTTTTGTTGCTTCTGTGGTTAATGCGTAAGTTGAAGGTGAAAGTACCAATTATGAACATCCAAGCCCTGTTGGAATGGATAAGAGTCAATTAATTAGGGTTAAGTCTTATAAAAAGTGGTGGATGGAATTATCTACTCTCTATACAAGATACTTTAGCCTATGAAAAGTCAATTTTAACAAGGAAGTTCAAGCCTAATATCAATTCTTTGTAAGTGCAAATGAAGATGTAGTTGTGCATGTATGATAGATGGAGTTTAAAGAAGAGAGTAAGAGGAAGAAAAATAAGGATTCGAAGTGTTAACTAATTAGTAAGAGTTATTAAAAATTAAGAAAAAAGATAGATTTATTTAGTTGGCACAACAATGTTAATAAAATTAAGGGTTTTATTAGTTATGATTTAATTAATTTCAAAAATATTAGTATCTAATTTGAATTTTCATGAAAATCTTACGAACCATAAAGACCTTTTTAGCTTTGTTATTATCTTAAAATTGTGATAAAAGTGAAAATGTTAAAGTGTAGAGATTGTTTTGTAACATCCCGTCACCGATAGGATGGGTACAGTTCCTCTCTTAAGTATTCTGTATACGTATTTCGCATCTGTATTCATAGCCTCTGCATATTTGATTAATGTTCGGCATTGCATAAGTATATGTATGTACATGCATGTATG
>JAJMLV010000228.1:15863764-15877047 GCA_027123465.1 Erythroxylum coca | reverse complement strand
TGAAGATTCAGAATACGAAGTCGACACAGAAAAGAAAAAAAGTTGAATATGTTATGTTTTTGGGAGAAAAAAGTTTACGGAAACTGTTTTCAAAAATCACGAAAACGTTACTTTTACGTTTTTATAAATTTGTTGCAGTTTTTTTATTTTTAAAAACAAGAAACGACAACAATCCTCATCCAAACATGTTTTAACGATTTGTATTTTTTATGAAAATCACAACAAAAAATGAAAATAAAAAACAGAAACAAACTGGCCCTCAGTTTTCCATTAAAAAAAAAGGCTGGTTCGCGACGATTTGCAACTTTGAGTGACATATACATATATGGTACACAATTCCGGTTTAAAACTTTTTTAAGCATGCAAAAAGTTTACCTTGGGATCGACGAGATGGGCTTAGAAGTTAGAACTCACCAAAAACCGTACATGTCTTCTAACGGGAAACTTCAATCCTTTTCACTATGAAGGAACTGAATATCTTTGCAATTGACACCAATCTTGTACACCTTTTTAAATACCCATTTTATGAAATGTGTTGTCTAATAAGTACCAAATACTAAGTAGATTACCGCCATAATCACCCTTTTTATTTTTCAAAAAAAGCCCAATATTATAGGTATTGTGTGGAACTCTACATGAAAAGTCAGAATTTATCACTAACTTACAAGTAAGAACATAAAATTTGGAATAACTTAAATTGTGCAACTAATTACGCTAATATTAATAAAATCTGGAGTTGACATCAATCCAAATTGTCAAACATCACAGCAGGCCACACCTGACCTGATCAGACCAAACCGAAGGGGGAAGGAAGGAAGCCTCTGCCTAAAGAAAGAATAAGTATGTTCCACGGTCAGATCATGTTTGATGAACAATAACAAAAGCTTTTTTTCCTTAATAAATTATTCTCCACAAATATATTAATTATTTTAATATACAAATTAAGAAAGAAAATCATTACAGACTGACGACTTTTGTAAATTTCGAAACCAAAAAGAAAAACAAATAAAATAAAATACGTTTAAAAGAAAGCGAAGAACAGAAGCAAGCAAATTCACGCTGTCTGTCTTGGACTCTTGGCCTCTCTTCTTCTCGTCCGGAACAACAAGAGGGATCAGAGCGGAACAGATTTGGAAAGGGAGAAATTAGAAACCATCGTCTTACATAGTTGAAAGATCGCTGGAGTGAGAGAAAGGAGAGCGATCTATTGAAATTTGTCTTTAGAAAAGAGGAAGAAATGGGAACGCTACAGACATGGAGAAGAGCGTACGGTGCCCTCAAAGACTCCACAAAAGTCGGCCTCGCTCATGTCAACAGCGACTATGCGGTAATATTATTAAAGCCCACTTCTTCCCCACTTCTCTTCGGAATTTATTTTTTTCTTATAAGTTTTTGTTTCTAAATATAGGAATTGGATGTGGCCATAGTCAAAGCGACCAACCATGTTGAGTGTCCACCCAAGGAGAGACACGTTCGAAGTCAGTTTCCTGCAAATTCTTCTTTTTAAGTTCTAGTTTTGGGTACTGGGAATTTGGGTTTATGTTGAAAGAGCGAATCTTTTTGATGGATTTCTTGCAGAAATCTTGATTTTCACGTCAGCCTCCCGCCCTCGTGCCGATGTTGCTTACTGCATTCATGTTCTGTCTCGCCGGTTGGCCAAGACCCGGAATTGGACGGTATTGATTTGTTGGTTTTGATTTCCATTTCTAATCCATCTGTTCGCGTTTCCTATGTTTTGTCCTTTTTCTTTCGCTTCTTTTTTTTTTTTTCCCCTTCTCCTCTGAAGCTTTGGATTTTTAGGGGGTTGATTTACTGTGATTTGCTTGGAAATCAATTGGGCTTTGATAAATTAGTGTCCTTTAGGATCTGATATTTTGGAGATGTGAACGTGAGATTGGCATTTCTTGGCTGTATTAGTTCCATATGTGTTTATTATTGCTGTTGTTATAACATAACACTGCCTGCAATTCCTGTGGCCATCAAATAGGAAAAAAATCACAAGTTTGCTGCTTTATAATTACCATTGAAATGAAATTCCTTCATTTATTTATTATTGTGATTTTAAATCTGTGAGGAGAGTGACATATCATTTTATGGTGTTTCTTTTTCTTTAACAGGTCGCCTTGAAAACACTGATAGTTATTCATAGGCTATTGAGAGAGGGTGATGCTACCATTAGAGAAGAAATATTGAATTTCTCACAGAGAGGTCGCATACTCCAACTCTCAAATTTCAAGGATGATTCAAGTCCTATTGGTAATTTTTCGACTCACTCTTGCACATGAAGTTTACTTTTTATTTTCCATTTCCTTTGAGTAGATTGATTTGTAGGTTTCATGCCATCCTCCCTTGTATGAATTTTATCTCTTTTGATCCAGCTTGGGATTGCTCTGGCTGGGCACGTACATATGCACTTTTTTTGGAGGAACGGCTTGAATGCTTTAGAATTTTGAAGTATGATATTGAAGCTGAACGTCTTCCTAAGCCTGCTCAGGGGCAGGATAAAGTAAGCTTCTTAGATACTCAATGACCTTATTCATGAAGCGAAGTTAGGAAGAATTATAGCAGATCGACATTATTAGATATCATGAGCTGGAAAGTGAGTTTCTTTCTACCAATTACATTTCTTTGTAGTCCTTTTCCTCTTTATTCTGTGTCTCTGGGAGGAAAAGAGGTGTAGAATGCAAGTTATTTATTAGGATTTGCCAATAATAATCTAATGATGGACTTTAATATTTTGCTGTTCCCATATGCGGTTTTTTGTTCTTCATAGATTGATCTAATTGCATCTTGTCAGTCACTTCCTTATCCGGAACTTACCAGGGTTGAGGAGCTATGGTCGAACTAAACTTGCAGTTTTTAGTTAAACTGGTTTGTTAAAATTTTATTTTGCTTATAGTGATAAATTGCTTTCACATTTTGGTTTGAAACCATTTTGTGAGATGTAGACAGAAAATCCATCTTGGAAGCATTATTCCTCAATTTACTAGAATGATTAACAGGATTTTGTGAAAAATATAACTCAACTTGGCCAATGTAGGCTTGGTTTCTGGCAAAATAGGTTTTACATTATTATGTGTTCTTCAAACTCCTACGGTAATATGCATGTTATATCAAATGGAGAAGTTTGAGATGGAAAATCACAATTCTTTTCTTTTGTATAGCTAAGTATTCCTTGAGGAAAGTTGGTTTCTTGTCCTGTTGTGGTCTTTAAAATATTGCTAGTTCTTTGCCTCATAATTTCTCTAATCATTTCAACTCTGACTTTCATGGTGTGCCTAACAAGTGGTTAAAGCTAATATTTGAATTTTGTTTATTGGCATTAGCTTTCTTATAATTCTAAAATCTATAAGATTGCAGTTAGTCTTAATTATAAGCATTTATAAGTCTTGGCTCCTTTAAGCAGGGCTACAGCAGAACTAGAGAACTGGATAGTGAAGAACTATTGGAGCAGCTTCCTGCATTGCAGCAACTGCTATATCGTCTTGTGGGTTGTCGGGTATATTCTGTCTCTCCTCCTTTTTGTTGCTTTTTAAGCAAAGATGGACTCCTTCCTTTCAACAGCCATTTGTTATGGTTTATAAACATTCTTATATCAAGAGTAAAATTTTGTTGTTCTTTGCCTTTACAGCCTGAGGGAGCAGCTGTTAGTAATTATGTAATACAGTATGCTTTGGCTCTGGTATGCATTTTCTGTCTCTGATATTGCTATTGGGTTTGATTTATCATTTATTTTCTGATATTTTCACATAAGTTTTGTTAGATAATGTGTAAAAGATACTCTACATATGAAAACTCTGTCCATTCATAATGGACACAGCTGTAATCATCTTTGTGATGTTGATTCCTTCAAAATCCACTATTGATGTTTTCAGCTGAATGTATCCTATCATTATCTCCTTCTATTAATGGCCTTCAGCACTTGTGACCCAATTTCATATCCCGTAGTTCTCTAATTTGCCTACTTATTCACATAAAACAACTGCATGAGCCAAGGATCTAGCCAGCTTATATATACACAAACACATCCACACACATATATATGGTCTAAATACTAAAATGGGCTGTAAATTTGATATATGAGCTTCGGATTGAAAGAGAAACAATATTCAAATGCTCACTTAATCTTGTTTTCATGGAGGGAGTTTCTTTTTGTGGAGATTATTTGGAATCAGGGGTATTGGCAGAGAAGATATGGATGGAATATGATTCTTTTTTCTGTTTATGATTTGTGCTATTGATGAACTTTCTGGCTGATTTTGTTATATGCAATTTCCAGGTACTAAAAGAGAGTTTTAAAATATATTGTGCTATTAATGATGGAATAATCAATCTTGTTGATAAGGTAATCCAGTTTTATTAGCATTATTGTCGAAGAGTTTGCTTATAGCATGGTAAAATCCATGCTTTGTATTTTTAGATCTAAAGTTTTCATTCCTTTGCAGTTTTTTGAGATGCCAAGGCATGAAGCTGTAAAAGCACTTGATGTCTATAAACGTGCAGGCCAGCAGGTTCATTGTTTTCATTAGAATTTTTTCTGAAACTGGATTGCTTAGTTGCTCTGCGTAATTTTTTATGCTGTTTATTATATTCCTTAGTATGGGAGTTGGCGTACTCAAACTATTTCAGTAGTCACAGGGTTTACATAGTATGTGACTTTAGGAGCTTGCGTCATTTTGCTACAGGCTGCTAATCTCTCAGATTTTTACGAAATTTGCAAGGGTTTGCAACTTGCTAGGAATTTCCAGTTTCCTGTTCTCAGAGAGGTATCTGATGTTACTACATGGTGCATTATTTCTCTGGTTCTGAGGTCAATATGTTTTAGTTGATGGTCTAGTGTATAAAATTACTATTTCCCCTTCTGCAGCCTCCGCAATCATTTCTTACGACAATGGAAGAGTATATAAAAGAGGCGCCTCGAATTGTTACTGTTTCAACTGAGCCATTGGTTAGTGCCGTGATCTTTTTGATGTGCCACAGAACTTGTTTTCTTTTCTTATTTACAATATGATCTAATTCGGCTAACTATTTTTAAACTAATGGTCAATTGAGTGAAGATACTTCAAAGTCCTGTTGAGATGATTTGACCATTTGGAATGAAAACCAATTAGATGGTTTAGTTTGGTTGTGTTGATGTAAGAGCTACAGAGAAGTATTATATGACTTTAGTAATAAGATAGAATCTACTTTCCAGTGGTAGTCTGTTGCCCTTGTTGAAACCAAATGATTGTGCTTAGATAGTGCTTGTCTTTCCTTGACTATGCTTGAGGACTTATTTAGCCATATGTGGGCTATAATTTGGAGAGAATGGATCATTAGGATTAACATGTATTACTTTTAAACAGCTTCAACTGACATACAGACAAGAGGAAGGACCTTCTGAGGAGACCAATTCACCGAGAGCTGAACCGGAGCCATCACATACAAAAGAAGAGACTGTTCCCAGTGTTGACATTGTCCCTCTTACGCCTACTCCTCCAACTCAAAACAACTTGGACGATGGAGATCTACTGGTGATTAGTTGATCATTTATTAGTGTCTCATTTTAGTTTATGGTTCATACTAATTTTATCTTTTTCTTCCTCCTTCTCCTCATTCATCTTGCCCTTTTTCCAGGGATTGAATTATTCAGGTCCAGATGCATCTGCTATTGAGGAACAAAATGCTTTGGCTCTGGCTATAGTTCCAACAGAATCCAGTAACTATTCTTCCCTTTTCTGTTCTTCTGAACTCCATTGGTTTCTTTTTCAATGAATTGCATTTTTTTTTATTATCGTACATTAATCAACAAATTCTTATTTATAGATGCAAATGTTGCGCCAACATTCAATTCTGGTACTAATCAAGCAAAAGATTTTGACCCTACTGGGTGGGAACTGGCACTTGTCACTACTCCAAGCAGCGATATCTCTTCAGCTACTGAGAGACAATTGGTAGGCCACACTCTTTTCTAATAACTGGTTCGTTGTTAATGATATTTGTGCAAAGAACTGACAATCACGAGTGATGAACATGGCATCAAAAACCTAGATTAGTGGAGGATTGAAAGAATCTTAACTATGGCTCAAAATTTTGTGCTGGACTAATAGTGATAGACAGGGCATCTGGCCATCATTGACTTGGGAAAGACCAGAGCAAGGGTTTGTGTAATATGTTAAAAGAGCCAGTAGGGGACCTTCTGACAATAAGAGACAGCGAAGATGGACGGAAATTAAATGTAGCATAGTTTTCTTTAACCATTATCACATCAAAAGAGAATGCTTGCATTCCTTCTCATATTTGTTTGAAATATCAAATAATTTTCCATTGACTTGTCTAGTTGCAAGAGATCATTGACTTGACACCATTGCTGTTACGTTTTCTTGTAGATTCCAATGAAATATTAAAACAATCTGATCTCCATGCAACTATACTTCTTGTTTCTTTAGTTTTTTCTTTTTCATTTCATTGCTAGAAAAATTTGAAGTTTCTTTAGGAATGGCCAAGTTCATGGCTTCAACCTTCTCATTCTACTGGCTGCTAATAAATGTCAGGCTGGTGGATTGGATACACTCACTCTGAACAGCTTATACGACCATGGAGCATTCAGAGCTGCCCAGCAGCCCGTTTATGGAGCACCCGCCCCAAATCCTTTTGAGGTGCATGATCCGTTTGCCATGTCAAGCAGCATTGCTCCTCCTACTGGAGTTCAAATGGCAGCAATGTCTCAACAGCCGCCAAATCCTTTTGGTCCGTACCAACCTACGTACCCACACCCACACCCTCAGCAACAACAGCAAAATTTGATGATGAACCCAACAAATCCTTTCGGTGATCCATTTGTGGCCTTCCCTGCAAATCCTGCTACTCATCATCAAACAAACAACCCATTTGGGAGCACAGGCCTTTTGTAATCTCATGTGTGGGCACTTGGAAAATTGTTACATAATTTGGTGCAGTTTCGTTGTCATGCATAAAAAAATTGAAGCATTGAGGATTATGGTTTAGACCCACAAAGATGGATGGATAGCTTGCAGCATGGAATGGAATCGTGTTTTTTTTTTCCCCTTCTTTTTGGCTTGGTTTGCAAAGATTAGCAGTGAATAGTGTATTATTTGATGACTACACTACACGGACCATAAATAAGTATAGCCTTTTTTTGTTAATCTCGCGGTGTATAAGTTGCTTCCTTGCTATGTTTATTATAGTTTAGCTGTTGTAGTTGCAATTTGCTATGTTCATTGGTGTTTATTCCTCATCGCCTAAATTCACTCGTAACAAAAATAGTTCCACCTCTAATCCTAGTGTAGATTTTGTGAAATCCATCACTAAGGAAAGTACACACCTCTCGTGTTTCGAATCAATCATTTAAAGCAATGTTTCAGCATATTATGCATACGTATTCATCAGATCATGAACCTCTGAAAAGAAATGTGTTGATGATGAAGCATGCATCCATTTGTATATACTAATTTTTCTTTTGCTTATGCTTTGTCCATGAAAATTGAAAAGCCGCTCCTTTTTATTATTGAAGAGAGGGTATATGTTGCTTGCATGCTTGAGATGAAGAGAAGTAGTCTAAAGTTGAGATATTTGAAAGCCAAAGAAAAGCAAAAGGAGTTGAATAAGATGGAGAAATCAGAGGCAATAAAGCAAAGAAGAGAAGGGGATGGTCGTGACCCACAGGCGTCCTTCAAAATTATCTCAAATCCACAATCTTCTCTTATTAGTTGTCAGTCACCTCCTTTTTCACTTCTTTTTTTATAGGGACTTGTTAATTAATTACAACATTAACAGCTGTTGTTCATTACTTAATCTGCTTTATAGTGCTGTCTATCAATCATAGGATTCCTTCTTTATAACCGGTTGGAGCACTTAGGGTGTTCGTTTCTTTTACTCGGATGGACAAATGACTCTGTTTAAGAGAATAGTATTAGAATTAGTTAATCAGAACAAGAGATCTGATCCTCTTCATCATCATCATCATCACTCAATCTGAAATCTCGTATTGAAACAGAATCTGGAAATGTCTGATAGTATGCAGCTTTACTCTTACATAATAAAGAGGTTGTTTCCAACAGACTCACATGCAAATGAGATAATAAAAAAATGATGCAAGTAACAGAAATAATACATAAAACAGGAAAACCATGAAAATACAAGTAATAAGAAAATAAAAACACTAAATAAAACTAAAGATAAAAATACCCAAATCTCAAGAGAAGATCTGATCCTCTTAAAACACACAAATACTAAATATTAGCCTAAACTGCAATGCTTGATGATTGAGGATTCATAGTCTTGCTGAATCAATTTTAATTTCTTAAGCATCTATCATCATCATGATTATCCATACTGATTTCTTTCCCAGAAGACTCCTACGCATAGATGCTGTAAGGAGTATTTTTTTTTTCTTTTGGTAATTAAGGAGTAGTAAATTGAAACAAAAAGTCGGACCCTGCGGTAGTTTGAAAAAAACCATAAAAAGAATGGTGGGCCTTTGTACGGGTCAGAACAGACGTGTGGGTCCATATACCTACAAAAATGATGGTTCGCTAAGGCAATTGGCGCTTTAGTTGACGTACAAGCGAAATAAGCAATGTTTAACTATAAATTTTGAAACTTTTTAATTTTTAATTTTTTAGTTTGATTTTTATTAGTAATTTTTGTTATTAAAAATTGTTTTAAATAAATTAATCAATTAATCTTTGTAAATTAATAAATTTTTATAAAATAAAATAAATCAATTAATGCTGATTTAACAATCTTTTTTTGCAATTAAACTTTAAATTTTTAATATATAAGAACAATTTTTTCAATTATATTTCAAAATTTTACTTTTATTTAATCTTTAACTTATTTTGTGACAGTCAAATACTAATTGGACTTTTTAAATCTTAAATTTTTTATCTTATTAGTTTATGGACTTTTTAAATCTTAAATTTTTTATCTTATTAGTTTATTTTTCAGTTGGGTTTCATCCAAATAAGCAACTTATTTATTCAATTATTTTCTTACTAGACGATAATGATTTAGTAAAACACAAAAGATAACGGTTCTATGTTAGCAAAAGAATGAAGTCGATATCTTGTTTTGGTCTTTATATGACTGTCATCTTCGTATTAGACAATAAGATTACTAGGTGAGAATTGTTAGAATGTTAAGTGTCAGTAGAGATCTCACATTAAAAAAAGATGGACATAGTGAAGGATATATAAATAGAAATGATTTATAAATTTAATACTTTAAAATTTTTGGATAGAATGTGGTGTTAAAGCTTACAAATATGTTTCATTGTTAAACTTACGATGTAGATCTCTCATAAAAGTGAGCTCCTTGTATCTAACAGAAGCTTCAATTTGAATTTAAAAGACCGACTGTAGAGTCATTCCACCAATGAAACTTTTGAAGCATTTTATTTAGTAAAAAATAAGCCAATAACTGTAGCACATACTTCACTACTTGTAGTTATGAATGCAAAAATATTGATTGTTTCTTTTAATATTCGAAACTTTTGTAAAGGCTTTTCATGGTTAAAGTTTTTTTGTCTCATTGCTGTCTATTCAGTAAGTGTTTGAATTAGTTTGGTAACTTCAAAACTAATTGATAAAGTAAAGGACAGGGTTTATCTTTATTTTTAATAAAAAAGGTGGGGTAATATTTAATGTCTTATTTACTATCTATGTAGAGAGTGACAACCAAATCTTGATTGGATTTGAAGTAACAAGTAAATTCTATATTTTTATGAATATATATTATTAAATTTATTTTTAGTAATATTAATAGTTATATTAAAACTGAGCAATATATGAAAAAAAAATCAAATTCAATAAAATGAAAAAGTGAGTAAAAGAATTAATTGAACTACTAAAGCAATGAAGTGATAAAGAAAATGAGCATAATAGAGCAAATATGCAAGTTGAAAGAGATTAAAGAAATTTCAAGTGAAAAAACTATAGAATATGAGGAATCTGGCATATTAAAGTTCATGAAATTATTTTAATCCTTTTTATAACTTTATCTCGGCTATTTTAATAAAAATTCTTGACCTTTTAACTTACTTTTGATAATTTTTTAAAGGGATTTTTAATCAAGATTTTTTTTATCATATCTTTGAAAAGCTTCAGAGTTGAAGTTTTCAACTTGTTTTCTATAGGAGTTCGGTTAGCCTAATAGTTTGAAATTGTTAGCTAGATAAAAGAGGAAAAGTTTACAAAAAATTGTTGCCTATTAAGCTAAGGGATATGGTGGCCTCACCCCTAGTCAAATAGACATAAACTAGTTGAATATACAACATTGTTCATGTACTTCGCGAAGGAAATTAATGTGCAGATTTTTTAGCTCGTCTAGGCTCGAGATGCCCACATTCAGAGAACATCTAGAGTACACTCCCACCTGGTCTTCATCACTATCTGCGCGCTGATGCGCAGGGTGTAGCGTTTACTCGTTAATATTTTAATTTGTTCGTCTGCTGTAAAAAAAAGTGTTAAACAACTAATTTATGTGTCTAATAACTATTCGAGTTATTTTAAGTATAAATAGCCAACAATTATGTTGTACGAGGAATCTTTGATCTACTAAAGAATTGGTAAGAGCCTTTAAAAGGCATTAGATAACATACATTGAGCCTTTGTTTATTGGTATGTGCAAGAAAAGAATATTTTGAGTTGTATTATTATGCCATTGTACAATTGAAGAAATTAGTTGAAGCATACTTTGTGATAGTTACTCTTGACTTTGAACAATATTCGTAAAGTATTTCTCTTCACTTGTGGAGAAGAAAATGTAACATGGAGGGTTCCTTTTCACCCACTGACAGAAAAAATAGTAAATTCCCAAGTGGAGCTTAGGAAGTAGACATAGCCAAAGTGTTGTTTTTTCAAACCACTATAAATCATTTTTGTCTCTCTTTTGTTCACTTTCTTCTATTATTGTTTTTTTTATGTATGAGCATTTTATATGAATTTGTTATAATCATTTAATAAAGTAAGCAAGCCATTAATTAGTTTTAAATAGGACAAAAAAAGTTAATAAATATAGTTCGCCTCTCCTCCATGTGTCACTTGGAACCAATAATCAATATATCAAAGTATCTCATTCATTATATAGAGTTATTTAGCAAAATTTGAGTTTAATTTGATTCACTTATTAACTAAAAGAGTTGATGTATAGGTAAACATTTTTTTTTTGAATGTGACAATTACATATATTGAAAAAAATATATAAAGCATTTTTTTAGCCTTAGAGGTTGATCTCTAAAACATTGTAAAGAAAAAAATAGTTTTGAATAAAATAGAGACTAACAACATGTTTAGTTCAATGGAATAAGTATTCTATCCCTAGCATATTCTTAAAACTTAGTTAAGTCTGTGTTTGGTTAGAAAAAGAAATACAGAATAACTAATCCTAATATTAGATATTCTTTAACTTTCAAGAATAAGTAAAAACCATCCCCACCTATCTTTATATATTTCGACAATAAGCTATTTTATTCAGAATAATAATAATAAGAATAAGAATAATAAGAAAATTAATAGTAGTAGTAGTAGTAGTAGTAGTAGTAGTAGCAGTAGTACTAATAATAATAATAATAATAATAATAATAATAATAATAATGTAGTTAGTGATGACTATAATGAATATTTTAGTCTTTTTATTAGTTATTTCTTTATCATTCTAAATTTACGTTTTCAAACCAAATATTGTCATAATAATTCTTTATCAGTAAACCAAATAAAGTAATACGCATTCCTTTTTATTCCTCATCTAGTCTATTCTTAAGAATAGTCATTCCATTCCTTATTTATTCTAACAGTTGAACCAAACAAGCACTATAAGAAAATTAATTTTTAGCGATGGACAATTATCGACAGAAACTGAACCCTTGGAAATTACCTAGAAAAACATGTTCCGTTGGTAAAGTTGTCGACAAAATTTAAACTTGCAACGTAACAAAAATTCTTCGGTAAATATAGAGGGAAATCAATCTGGGAAAATTTTTTGACGGAATATAACGACAATAAGAAATGTCCGTTAGTAAGGAAAATTTACTAACGGGACTACCGTCGGTAAATTTTAGTCCTAAACATCATCATTTGCCTCCGTTTCAACATTTAAAACAAAAACAAAAACAAAAACAACGTTGTTTGGTTTTAATCTAGACCATACGAAGTCTTATAATCAATAGACTTTTTTAGGTTAAATTGGTTTGGGTTATTCAACTATGTATCAATTAAAGTATAAATAAAATGTAGGAAGACTTTGATAAACAATAAGTGCTACATATAGAAATATAAAAGGAGTTTCGAATATGTTAATTGATAAACCCAACAAGTTTTAGACAAGATTCAAAGATTTAATCAAGAACTTAAGGAATCTAGCTCTTTGTAGAAGAAAGGAAATTATTTGAAAAGGAAAGATTAAATATATTTTCTCATGTGTTTGATATGGTATTTGAATTTCTTACATGAATTTAAGATTGAGGCAATGAGTCTGATAGTGCTTCAATGTAAAGTGTGAAGAGGTAATGGAAGAGGGGATCTCCTTACCTCAACCTTTTGGTACCCTAAAAAAAATTGGAAGGTTCTCCATTAACCATGATGTTGAAGTAGTAATGACACATTTTTTAATCCAATGACTATAGTTGTTTAGAAATCCAAAAGTTGTCATAACTTAAAATAGAAAGTTATAGCTTATAGTGTCAAATATTTTATAAAAATCAACTTTAATAGAGTAGCTTTTAGTAGATAACTTGTTATAATAATTCTTGAACAAATCTTGATTAATCAATATATTATCACTAATACTCCTACTCTAAACACTTCTTGGCAAAGAACTAATAAGAGAAATTAATATTCTTTTAATTTGATAGCAAGAATTTTGAAATTATCTCATCAATTGCATTGCAAAAAGAGTATGGATTGAAAAACTAAGAAGTAAGGTAGATATGAGTTTTTCATAGTTTCTTTAACATAACTTTAGTAACTAAATCACTTCTTTTTAATGTGTTTATAATGAATTTATCCTTTATCAGGAGTTTGAGGTATTATACTCTCATAAATATATGTGCTCCTATAACACGTTGACCAATAAAATCAAAGTGATCCAATCATATGCTTGCTTGATAACACTCTTCAATTTCTTTATGTACGAGATAGATTTGTAATTTTACTGGCTAATGATTTTACTGATTATTGCTTGGTTGTAGGAACTCATTTGTTGGCAGTATTTATATTTTCAAGGAGATTAAAGAGAACATCACTTTGATTAGTCTTGATTTTGCGTTAAAAGAGTATTTGATTTGA
>JAJMLV010000228.1:15782735-15800017 GCA_027123465.1 Erythroxylum coca | reverse complement strand
AAGAGGCATTTTTGTTATTGACACGATTTTTACGTTTTGTCCATTACAACTAAACACATTCTGTCACAGAGACGGAACAGTTTTTCTGTTTTGTCTATCACAACCAAATATCCTACTGTCTCTAATTTCTGTTCCGTTCTGTTCTATTCTGTTTTGTCTTTAGCTACTGAAGACAGCAACCTTACGGACATTGGAAGAGCCCATTACTCCCGTCTCTACAGTACTACTGGCATTTCAGGTACACACAGTTAAGTGTAAGTTTCGATCTTGCTCTATCTGGGTTTTTAATTTAGGTTGATGATATATGGAATTTGATTAGATCCGGTGAAGTTGGCTTGCGTCCGATCTGTGGATTGAATCTGATTCCATGATTTGGAGTTCTTTTATGCGTTCCCTAATCCTGAAATAGAGAGAATAAAATGCAGAGAGTAGGTAGGAGAGGGTCGTCCTTATTTCTTCACTTTCAATGAAATACTCCTACGGCTTTGAGTTCATCTTCTTCTTCAAAATAGAACCCTAGAGACCCTTTGCTTCGTTCAGCTGCGTCCTCCGACCGTCAATCCTCCAAACAACACAGTTAGACCTTTATAAATCCTTCCCGCCGTCTTCCCTCACCGCAGCACCTCTTTCTAGTTTCTCTCATTCTCTGCTTCACCGTGATCTTTTGACCTCGACGCTCCATTTCTTGTCTGTTCTCTTCTATAACCACTTTCATGCCTTGAGAGCCTCACATACCGTCTTTTTATCTGGTAATAGATAGGGGTTGCTCTAGGTATTTTACTTCCACCACTGATCATTTAATAACCTGATGTTTAATATACTGCAGCTAAAAGATTACAGACCAATGGGGTTAGTAATGGCTGTTGAGGCAGACAAAGTCCCTATTTTCCGAGAGAACTTAGCATGCGTTGATTGATGAATCCTGAAAGCTCATCAAACACGCATAAATCTCAAAACACTTTAGCCGAATGCGTGGTACAATTTTGGTAGGTTTGATATTTCTATTTTTTAAAGAATTATAGGTATGGATCATATCATGCAGAGATTATTGAACTAAAATGGATATTAGGTAATTGAACCTAGTCTTTATTGGTCTTGCCAGAAAGAAACCTATATGAAATTGGAGAGGCTTCATTGTATTTCTTAAAGAAGGAATGGGTCAAAATTCAGCCAGAAATTTGATCACGTCGCATTTTGCGAGTCCTCCTTGAAAGGCCTCCCTCCCTATGCCATTCATCGTCTTTTTATTTTCGTTGTTGGCAGAAAACATTGCCTCGGCTTACAATGGCTGTAGGGTGTAGGCATTTCAGCCATGGAAGGAAGAGTCTCGATTCGGCACGTGATCGTCGTCTACTGGTCTACATCCAGGCCGATCACGTGCCAAACAATCCTGTTTCTCTCGTCGTCTGTATAAAGCACGAGAATGAACATACCCCTTGCGCAAAGTGATGGAAGTACCAATTTTGGTCCTCTAAAATAATCTTAATGATATTTTTTTCATTAATTAGCAAATTATGTAATAAATAGAGATATATTCACATCTTACGATTAAGTGAATTGTAAAAATGGCTAATTAATACAACAATTTATTAAATTCCAATCTACAAGTGACTATTCATTGTCCTTAAGGGGTGTGGCTCGATTGTTGAGAGCGAGACTTGACTTTGGTTAGGTCCCAAGTTCGATTTCATGCTAGCCTCTCTTGTAAGAGCCTGAGGTAGCCGGAGTTTTACCTGTAGATGGAGAACTAGTTGGACCCTCAATAATGAGATGCGCCCGCTTGGTCGACCTATGGAATAGTGCTTCAATTAGACCCTCAGAAAAGTGTGCCCATTTGGCCCGCCTACGAGATTTACTCGCATTCCAAAAAAAAATAAAGTGACTGTTCATTTAGTACAAATTCTCTTCCGGGTGGGCCAGATCTGAGTTGCGTTGGAAGCGCTCTACCTCAGGTCTCACCGCCTAAGAACCACATGGCACCAATCCTAATAACGAAGAAAAAGCCAAAGAGGCTTTGCGGTTGCCCCATTCGAAATCGAATATCTTTTTCCTTTTTTTTTTTTCTTTTATACCTTCCGAAAAAGGAACGTCCGTTCCGTTTCTAAACATAGTTATAGGAGTTGACGGAAACACTTGTCCTCCTCAGATAGCGTTCCATTTCCTCGTATTTCAGTCACTGGACTCTTCTATCGTATCTCGTCTCAATCTCTCCATAAGTCTAACAAGGAAGTTTCTGGAGTTGCAGAGAACAAAAGAATGGTAGTCTTCAAGGTTACGCGTGTGCAGACTACTCCTTTCGATGGCCAGAAACCTGGTACTTCTGGTCTCCGTAAAAAGGTCTTCTTTGTTACTTCTTTTCTTTTTGTTTCTGATCAGATCCATTGCATCTCTTTAGTTTTGCTTCCAATTCGCATCAGGAATTTATTAGCTTTATTTCGTAAACATATTGAATTCGATCTATGTCTACCTCTTTTGAACAAATCAATTCTTGGTTTTTTCTTCATCAACTTACTATTTGTTTGGATCGATCTCTCGGGCCTGTTAACTTATTTTCATTTTCAATGAGCTTAAGTATCTGATACGCTGTATATCGACTTGTTTTCTATAATCACATTATTTGTGCTTTTCTTTCCCAAGTTTGATATTGTGGTTGGTGTATGTCTGAGATTTCAATTTTTTTAACTTTAACAATATTATGTAGATGAATTCAAGGTTTCTACTCATTCTAATTGGTTGAAATTTGTTTCTTTTATGTTGGGTGACGTCAACCTTAAAGGTAGCGTGGGACTTGTAAAACCACAACTTGTCATCTCCTTTTCATTTGATTACTACTATACGATGAAATGGCCGTGTATGTATAGAAGTTAATTTTTAATACAGTCTGTTGTTTACGGGTATTACCATCAGTGTCTTTCTTGTGTAGCTGAAGAGCTCGATTTTCGTTTTATGTGTTCTAAAAAAAAAATCGCTTTCATTGTCCTTAATTATATAATATTACTTGACATAATGCAGTCTATCTTGGGTTTGTAATATCCTTTAGTTGATATATATCTTCTCTGGAACTAGTGCTGTTAGGATAGAGTTTACTTATTAATGTATTTTAACATCAGCATGATTGTTTCTTTCAGGTGAAGGTGTTCAAGCAACCCCATTACTTGGAAAATTTTGTCCAGTCAACGTTCAATGCCCTTACTGCAGAAAAAGTTAGAGGTTAGTTTTTCAGTTCTGTTCTCACAATTTTGTTGCTAGATGTGTAGTGTTTCAATCTTGAAGTATAAACTAAATGACACTGGCTTTGTGGTTGTTTCATGCAATGTTAAAATTTTCATTCTTTATATCCAGTTACATTAGTAGCTTCTTCCCTCACTGCTAAGTCTTCACCGTAACTTGTTTATACCTTCCTGTGCAGTCTATGCTAAAGTAACTTTGTTCTATCATTGTGTCTCATTTGTTGAATCTTCAATAATACTTGATTCATTACAAAAGAGTGAGTTAAAAAGTCATTTCTGGGTTTTCCTCATATGCAGGCGCCACACTTGTTGTCTCTGGTGATGGTCGTTATTTCTCAAAGGATGCTGTTCAGGTATCTTATGTTTTCTATGTTGCAATTGTGCAGAGTTTGTGTTAAGCACCATTCATCTTCTAGATGTTGTACTGTCTGTTGCATCTCTGTTCTGCCATTAGCTCCAGATAACATGAATAGTTTATGATTGAAGGGAACCTACTACAGTGCCCACTTAAACGGTACTCCTTTGTGTCAGAGCACATGTTTCTAATTTACTGCAATTGGCTGGCGTTTTAATTTGTTCTTGAAGGTTTGGATTTCACTTATCTTTCTCATATTGCATCTATTTCAAATATGAATGAAAATGAATAATACTATTGGTTGCACAAAAACTTCTTAACTGCAAAGGCGATAGAGTTCCGCTGTTGAGGCATTTGTTTGACTTTGATTGAAGATTATTTAAGATAAGGTTGCAAGAAAAACTTTTAAGTGGAAAACATGCTTCTGGAAACAGATTATTAGATAGTCCATGTTAGTCTTTTTCTGCAGTCAAGATGGTCTTCATTATTTTATTATGACTTACAGTGCTTCTAAATTCCTAGCATATTTCAATGTATTATTTCTTCTAACTTTCATTTGTTGGCAGATCATTGTTAAGATGTCTGCTGCAAATGGAGTAAGACGTGTGTGGGTTGGTCAGAACGCATTGCTTTCCACTCCTGCAGTGTCAGCTGTTATACGTGAAAGAGTTGGTGTTGATGTAAGTTGCCTTTTATATCAATATGCTGGTTCATAATTAAGTCAACTATTATTGGCCAACTTATAGGTTGAACACAAGTAATTTCTTCTTTGAATATCAGGGATCCAAGGCAACCGGAGCTTTCATACTGACAGCAAGCCATAATCCTGGTGGTCCAAATGAGGTAAAACGTTATGCAATTTAGTTTAAATGGTTCAGTATTATTAATAATTTGTCTATTTACTTCTTCTGTCTGCATGAAATGAAAGGATATGCAATGTTATACTTCCTTATTTGAGTAGAAAGTCAATTTGGACTTGCATTTTATTTGAACAAATGAAATACTGAAACTTTTACTGCTTGTTATATCCGCTAGTTTTGATTGTGTGGTATTCCCTATTGGATTGCAGGATTTTGGGATCAAATACAATATGGAGAATGGTGGACCTGCTCCTGAGGGAATAACAAATAAGATTTATGAAAACACCACAACAATAAAGGAGTATCTTACTGCAGATCTGCCAAATGTATTTCTGCATCCTCCATAACTAATGTCTCTTTTCTTGTTCCCAGCGATCAATTACGAACTATATGATGGTTCATTTGCATTCAGGTGGATATCAGTGCAATTGGTGTAACTAACTTTAGTGGGCCTGAGGGGCAGTTTGATGTAGAGGTTTTTGACTCAGCGAATGATTATGTGAAATTAATGAAGTAAGCTATTGCTTCCGTCTTATGTTTATTCCTTCCCATACTTCATTGATTTACACTGGCTAGATTGAGTGGTTCCATTCTCTTTCTCTCTGACCCACAGAAAACACATATATAGAAAAGCACTTGTAATGTAGAAAATTGGATTGAACATTATCCTAGACATCACCATGTAAATCTTGTTTCTCTTGAAACTCAAGCTTAAAACGTGGGCATTATCTTTTCCATTCAAGCCTTGATGGGCTCAAAAGTCAGATTATGGTCTCAATGTAATAGGCTTAAAGTTGTTTTTGAGTTCAAATGGGAAGTGGGGTGTGGATGGATCGAATAGTATTTTTCCCTCAGAATTAGTTGGGTTTCTGAATCACTCTTGAAATCATTTTCATATGGATAGCATACTATTTGTGCTTGTGTTTGCACACATGTGATAGCATACTCGGAGGATTTCATGTTTACTTCTTCGAAAATTTATTGTTGAATAACATAATGTTTATGTTTCTTGTATCTGAACAGAATGATATTTTTATTTACACACAAGTTATCAATAAATTTAAGGTTTTTTGGTCACCTTTGAAAGTCTAAAAAGAAAGAAGAAAGAGAGGGTGGTTATGTCTTTAGTTTAAACAGCCATAACCACAGGGATGGTGCTTATTTTCTTCACTTCCTGAACATGTTTCTTCACTTCCTGAACATGGTTGGACAATTTTTGATGTGTTTCTCTTTAGAAGGATGGGTGTGGTGAGATATACTGCTCTTAATCTACTTCCTTGTCATTTTAGAATTACAAGAATCAGAAAAGACAGACGAAAGAAAAGACAGCACTTCGTCTGTCTTCAAAGGGTTAAACCTACGTGGCTTCGACCAGGACAGGACCAGAGTGAATTCAGTGAATTCTGTGGATATTTCTGTCTGATATGTATGGCTTTGACATTCCTTAACATTTGAAAGAAAACAAAACCCATAAGAAACTACAACACTATCTACTATGAATCAAAGTTTATTGTAAGACCTAGCCTAGCCATGCTTTTGGTGAATCTAATACGAGCGGACCATAAAAAAGCTAAATTTTCTACTAATCCATATGATTTTTTCCTGCCTATAAGCCTGAGATTTGTGTGCAAGGCAATCCTTTTCCAAGTACTGTTCAAGGGTTTAAACAAAAAGCAAACCTCGGTGATTCAAATGATCATCCTGACATGCATGGTTTAACATTGTTTTTATCAAGGAACAAATTATCAAATCTATACATGCTGTTTGTTCAATGTCTTATAATATTTGCAGGCATTACGTAACATTGTCACCCTGCTAATTGTGTATATGGTTATAAAGTTTTTATAGAACCATTTGACTGAACTTTTCATTTTTGTAGCACCATTTAACCGAACTTTTGAATATAAAATTCATCTTTTTGGAATGGTTGATCTCTTTTGCCTGTATTTAAGTTGTGTTCTCTTTATTCTTTTACAATAAGATGTGTTTATTCAAAGAAAACTAGAAAAAGAAAGAAGTAAGATGCTCAAGTGACTGCTCTTGCATATTATTTCACTTTCTTTTTTTTTTTGCAATGGCTCCAGGTCTATTTTTGACTTTGAGTCTATTCGCAAGCTGCTTACAAGTCCAAAATTCACGTTCTGGTATGTAGATGGACTCCCTTTTCAACTCCTCTGAGTGTTATGAGTATCAAATATCCTTTTTGACATCAAAATGATTATGATTTTTATTTGACATCAATTTTAAGCTACGATGCACTACATGGTGTTGCTGGGGCGTATGCAACGCGTATTTTTGTTGAGGAGCTTGGTGCAAATGAGAGTTCGTTATTGAACTGTGTGCCCAAGGTCTTAAGCTTGTGATGAATATCTAGTAATAATTTAGCATCCTTCTCATTCATCCCAAAAGTTAATGTGATCTCTTTTGTATTTACTCGGCTAATGTTAACAGGAAGATTTTGGAGGAGGGCACCCCGATCCCAATCTAACTTACGCAAAGGAATTGGTTGCTCGCATGGGATTGGGAAAATCAGGATCTGAAGGTGAACCCCCAGAATTTGGTGCTGCTGCTGATGGTGATGCTGATCGTAATATGATTCTTGGAAAAAGGTAGTGCCAATGTGCAGCTCTTTTTTTATTGTGTCTATTGAGGATTATTCTTGTGCCTCAGTTGTGTTTTTAATTCGATTTCATTTTCAGATTCTTTGTTACACCATCAGATTCAGTGGCCATTATTGCTGCAAATGCAGTTGATTCCGTACCCTATTTTTCTGCTGGCCTCAAGGGGGTTGCAAGGTTTAGTACTGTGCTAGTTACCTTCTTCTTCTTGACTTTTTTGTTTTTATGTTTATTTCACGCTGCCAATACTTCTTATGCATGCAATCTTCTTAGTATGTTATATAAATCTACAAAATCGGAAGTTATTCTTAGCTTGAAAGAATGTTTGCGGAGTTTTTGAGGCTTTTGTAGTTTCTTTCTTCTTTTTGTGGGTAATTAGATCCTTCTCTTTTTTCCTCTCAGAAATTTATGATTAATTTTTACACTCTCTACTTGTAGGAGCATGCCAACTTCAGCAGCTCTTGATGTTGTGGCCAAACATCTTAATTTGAAATTTTTTGAGGTACACTTTGGCACAAAGTCTTATAGGATTGTCCTCTTATGCTTATGCTATGGTGGCATATAAATGTGCTGTTTCCTGTTAATTGTCAGGTTCCCACCGGCTGGAAGTTTTTCGGAAACCTTATGGATGCTGGTTTGTGTTCAATTTGTGGTGAAGAAAGTTTTGGAACTGGTTTGTGTTTTAAGAATTAAGTTTGGTATTTGGAGGTTGCAATTGCTATTTGGTTGCATGACAACTTATTGCTATCAACGTCTGTCAACAGGCTCAGACCATATACGAGAGAAGGATGGAATCTGGGCAGTGCTGGCTTGGCTATCTATATTGGCTTACAAAAACAAGGATAATCTTAATGGAGGAAAGCTTGTAACTGTTGAAGATATTGTCCGCAAGCATTGGGCTACCTATGGTCGCCACTATTATACTCGATATGACTACGAGGTTGGAAATTTCTGTATTGTTGTCATTTTCATTCTACCTAGAAGGAAGTTGGAGTGAATCTCACTTGTTTATGCTTCTTGAAGAATGTTGATGCAAATGCAGCAAAGGATCTCATGGCCCACTTGGTTAAATTGCAATCCTCTCTTGCTGAAGTTAACGAGTAAGTGTTAGTACTAGCTAAGAACAGTTTTGGAGCAAACATGAGTTCTTTTTACTACTTTTGATGACATACCTTTATTCTGTTGGGGCCTTGTGTATATCTGTTTCTCAAAGCACTGTTTCTTGCAATATATCTGATTGTTAAACATGGAAAATCCCTGGCACATGTTCAATAAGTCCTTGTTTTTTCTTGTTAATTCGAAATCCTGAATTTGAATATGTTGGTTCAGTTGCAAATAGCTCTGAATAGATCGTGCTTTCAAATTGGTTAAATGCCTTCTGTCTCAGTGACTTGGTTACATCAGATTTAGTAATCTTTTTTTGACATATGCTACCTCTTTTGATTCGAGCCATATTTCCACTTAATACAAATTCTTTTCTGTGATATTTTGTTTAAGCAATCTGCTATCAAAGCTTGGTTGGAGTTCCCTTATAACATTGAACAGAAATTGGCCCACGTTTTGCTTTGCCTTTCCATTCCATGAAGTCTAGTTCAAGCTTTCTGATGATTGGGTTTGCTTGCCGGGTTATGTGATGGAAATAAGTGATTTTCATTTTTGGATGGGATTATTTTTAGCCCTTAGTTTGTAATCTAATGATCAATATTTTGTTTTGGTGTGGCCTTAACTGCATGTGCTTTTTTTGGGTATATGCTCAGGTCTTACTAGCATCGTTGTAATAAATATTTCATTTGAAAAAAAAATCATCATCAGTTAGGCAATGCTTCACTTATTTAGCTGTATGGATAATGTTTTTCCCTTGTTATCCCTAAGCAGATAGACAAAAATGTAGGTTGGTGTATGAAATCAAGCTTAGACATATCTAAAAGTAACAGAATTAAAGTCAGCGATAAAAGGATGGTGTTGAATACCTTGGGAAACTTGCACTAATGGGTTAGTGATGGTGCGAAAGATCTGATTGCACAGGGCATGCCTTGTTTTTTTTTTTCAGAAATTTATAGAAAACTTTTAGTTAATCTCTTCTGGAATCAAGTGGAACTAGTAGAAGTTGTCTGTGTTATGGACAACATGTATCCCCTATTAGGAAAGTTAAGTCTAAAATAACTTAAATATGATATGGTAAATGTTTACAAGAAGCTGAGAACCATGAGTGGATCATTAACTGAGTACATGTGAATTGAAAGAAACTGCAGCTATCTAAGATAAGGTTTTGGTCTAAGCTAAAAAGAACATGTTTTATTTAGCTGCATTGGAGTCTATTTTAAGATTTACTCTTTAAAAATCAACCAAGTTGAAATGACTTTTTGTCCCACAAATTTATTCGATGAAGTAGTTCGTTAAAACACGTTTACTCTTAGACATGATCATCTAAATATAAAAAGCAACTGTTATTAGTAGTGTTTATCATGCAATCCATTTTGTTCAAAGACAACCAATTTAGATATGATAACCTAAGTGGGAAAATTAGTTATTGTATATAGTGCTTATGCAGAATTGTTTGAAACTTGCTTATGGTTCAGATATATCTTGAAAATCAACTTTCATAAATGCACACTAATATTGGCACGAACTTAGGTGCTCTTGCATTCACATTTTAAGTTCGAAAAACCTTCATCTGGGCATCATTTTGCTATTGTGGTGCCCTGTTGTATTTTTTTGATTATTTTTTTATTTTCTTCTCCTCTCCTTCTTGAATTAAATGCACATTTTGCATTCAGAATTTATGTTGAACTTCATCATGTGATTATGGTGTCCAAAAGGGATTTTTAATTCTCTGTTTTAATCTCTTGTTCCTTTGGCTTAATTGCACACAATCTTACTGGCAATGCATCTTTTTTCTGATAGTATTGTGAAGAAAGCACGATCAGATGTTTCAAAGGTTGTTCATGGTGATGAATTTGAATATAAAGATCCTGTTGATGGTTCTATCTCAAGCCACCAGGGAATTCGGTATTTGTTTGAGGATGGCTCACGATTGGTAAGCCGACTCGCTTTTGCTTTTGTTCCAAGTAGAGCTTGGATTTAGGTGTGGTCATATGGAATAAATAGATATGAACTTGGGATTGAACTTGAGTGCTGTTAGCTATGGCTGTGCACAAAGCTGGTGAGTATTTTGAAGTATCAGAGACTTTAATAATGTGATCAATAACCATAATGATTGATTACTGTTTAAAGAAATTTGTAAAATAAATTGCATAAAGGTGATTGCTGGCTGTTTAGGAAAGTATTGGTCGGATAGATGGGTGTACATAATAATTGTAAACAAGAATTCACATTTTCAAACAAAAGAAAACTCCATATCCTTCCAGTTTTATATACGACATCTTCAACCAGAAGAAAACTCAATATCCTTCCAGCTTTATCTGAAACTCAACATCCTTCCAGCTTTATCTGATGTTCCTGATATTATTTAGTATTAGTATTTAGGAATTGCGTCACTTTGTTTTTCTCTTCTAAAAGACCTTAGCAGGTACTGGCTTTAAGATCTACAAAAACCATTTTCTTAACGGGATTTGAGTTTTAACTCAGCTTGCGAAGTTTTTATCAATAAATGGGGAAGAAAAGAAGAGACTTCGACCCAAACCTTGTTTTGTTCATGTACAGGCAATTGTCCCAATAAATCACATAGTTGTGCTGGTTTATAAGAATCACGAGTTATCTTAATTGTGCTAGTCTCAAGGGAGGTTTATACAGCTTGTGCAAATATGTCTGAATCATGAGTTTTCTGGGTGACATTAAGAATGTTGTCAATTTGTGACAGCTGTAGTGATCCTTAAATTGTACCGTAGTTAGCACCCTACTCCTTTGCTTACATATTGTGGCAACTTGCAGTATTCAACAATCATTACCTTGTCAGTCTTTCTTGTCCCTGAATCTAGTCAATTATAAAAGAGAAAATGGTAGTGGGCTCTTCTACGGTTTTGTTGCTCTGAAGTGAGAGACGGATGTTCTTGGGCTCTTCTAGAATTATGTTGCTCTGAACTGAGACATGTTTTACAGTTGGAGAGAAGAGAGCTGGGAGGGGGAGATATATGCCAGATATTCAATTGTCATACTTGTTCTAAGCATATACTGACAAGTTGACTTATAAACATGAATGCAGATTTTCCGCCTATCGGGAACTGGTTCAGAGGGTGCAACGATCCGTCTCTACATTGAGCAGTATGAGAAGGATCCAGCCAAAACAGGAAGAGATTCTCAAGAAGCGCTTGCTCCACTTGTAGGATATGTTGAACTTTGTTTCCTTAGCTTGCCATGCCTTGTTTATTTTTCTGCTGATATTGATGCATGTGCTTGCAGGTGGAGGTCGCTCTTAAACTTTCAAAGATGCAGGAATTCACTGGCAGATGTGCTCCAACTGTTATTACATAGACGTTTGATTTGGTGTGCGAAAATTATTTGAATTTTGATGAGATATGCTGAAGTGTATGACAACATATCGAGGGACTTGGGTGACGTTCACAACTGTCTTTCTGTGGCCTGACGCAATGCATAAATCTTAAACCAAATAATGTGCTGAGATACAGTTTTTGCTGAAATAATATGAAATCTTCCTCTTATTATTACTCCACAAGTCTCATTTTGTTGAGCTTTTGAGAATGAAAAAAACAAGAAGACGAATTCTGCAGATTACTTTCAAGCATCTTACTTTAGTATCAAAACAAAGAGAGAGTTGCTACGACATGCATTCACAGGGCAAGTTGGAGCCTGTGCTGTTGAAGGATGTTTAATCATCTAGTGATGCATGACCCTGCATTTTGTCTGTTGAACATTCATAGCAGCGAGCTGATTGTTCTGGTCCATAATGGCCTTTCTTGGCTCCAAAAAACACCCGAGGGAGAATTTAGCTATTCATTCAGCGGAAGACCTCAGGTTCTTTCTAACATTTCCTTTTTTGGGTTATAGGATTCATTGGACCAGCATATTAATTAATATCTTTCTTGTGGAGGAGAGATTCTTCAACCGCTTTATCGGTAACTAATTATATGCTATGATGGATTTCGTCCCTTTTATCAGATTTTAGAAAATCCTAGTTTATTACTCAAAACTATGTTGAAATTAATCAAAGCTGGCAAATATGTTCAGAGACATCAACCATCAAAAGCAGTCGCACGTTTAGCTATTACTTCTTAAAGTGAAGAGATGGAGTTGGGGTTACGGTATATTGACAAAAAGTGATTTCCCAATGTTAAAAAGTTTTCAAGCTTAAGCTATCTTTATTTAAAAAGAAAAAAGAAACAGAACATTTTGACTCTGTGATTATGATCCTAGTGACTTTGGCCGTCTTGGATCTTTTTTGTATATTGTTATCAATTTGGACAGATATGACTTGGTTTGAAAAGGATAGAATCGAGGTGTCTATTACAATGATGTGTAATACATTTATGCATGCTGGGCTGGGGAATTGTATAACATCTTGTAGTAGATAAGCATCAGCCCCATAGGGCGTTGTTTTCGACTGCATATTTTAAAGATGTAATGGCCTGATAATATGTCACCACTTGGGCTGAATGTCTAAGTAGAAACGTACAACCTTCGGCTTGGGCTTGCCTTTCGAGAGCTACCATGACAACCGATTGGCTTGTTACCAACATAGAGAGCGTCGAAGAGTTTGGACATACTAACATGTCACCGAAGTTTGGAGTTTGTCTCGAGATCCTTGTAACATTTTTTAATTTAAGAACAGCAATCTCAATTTTTACATCCTTATCCATGTACTTCGTGATAAAATAAAAGTGACAGGATGCAAAGTGTATATTCCAATTATGCAAGAACAAGGAATTGTATTACATATATGCGTGTTGGGTGATTGTATAACAAGTTGGAATAGTGTCCAATACTCCAATCGGAAGCGTGAATTGTCCCATTTGGTGTTGTTTTCAACCGCAATTTTCTTTTAATATCTAAGATGAGATGGCTTTAAGATACATGCCTATTTGGAATATATATAGCAGGAAGTGTAAAGCACTTGTAGATAAATTTAGTGGACCAAACTTCATCCCACCTCACTAGTTTTATTTTAAAAAATAGTTGCTTTTGATGGATGAAATGGAGAGCCTTGGTGGGAATTTTTACCAATTGCATGCGGGCAGAATTCATCTTGTTTATTTAGCAAGAAAGAGCTAGTGGAAAAATGGAGACTTTAGTTATATTTTCTAAGGTAATCGTTAAGTATGGACAGACCATCTAATAAACTAACGAATTTCTATTACCTTATATAGTCCTTAATAATTTCTCTTTTCTTTCCAAGCAGGTAATACTCGTATCAGCTAATACTTAAATGGGAACTTTATATGAAAGATAATGTAAGGAGAAATTGATTTTCTCTGCAAGGATCATGAAATTAATAATTTTCACATAGCTGGATTTAACCATAAAAACACGATGTTTGATCTTTGATAATAATTACCCTCTTTGCGTAGAAAATTGGTTTTTCTCCCCTTCTCCCTTTATTTAGCTTACATGCTCTTTTCTAAGTTTTTTTTAACGTATAAATTAAGGCAAAAAGATGACCAATTTTATGTGTATTTCTTTTAATATGATACATCCATCAAGTATCAATTTGTAATTAATTAACGGATGAGAATTTTCTATATTAATAATTTTCTCTAATAATAGCATATTTGAGTAGTTTTACCTAAATGGGAAGTTACTAGCCTTAATCCCTAATTTTAGGTCACTTGAGAAAGTTGTCTTATGGTAACTTCCAACATTCTCCTACTTGGCTTAAAATTGGATAAAACCAATGCATAAATATGATACATTTACAATTAAGTAATGAAACTCATCCTCAAAATATCATAATTATCTAAATATGATAAAATACTAAATGTGAGCTATGACGGTTGTATATTTATTACATAATATACTCTCTTGCATATACCCCAAATACCAATGTTTTATCATACTAGATCTATAAATGACATAAATTTCATCATGGTCTATAGTAATTCTTCTAGTAAATTCAAGTTGTGACATGTCATAATACAATTATGTGCACACTATAACTAAAAACAATTATATCATAAGCACATCAATGAGCTCAAAGTGTCAACTTCATTAGATACATCATTCAAAAGGATAACCAAGACTCATTCTTTGTACATGTTCTTTAAATGTCTTTGGTTGTAAACCTTTAGTTAACATATCTACTATCATGAGATATATTTTAATATGCTCAATAGGCACTCTCGATTTTTGAGCCTCCTCCTTCACGACAAAATACTTTAACTCCATATGTTTGGCACATCTTGAGTATTGGTCGTTTTACCATTGCAGAATTATCACAATAAATTTTCAACAGCTTAGTAATGGTATCGACAACCCCAAGTCTTAAAATAAAGTTTTGCAATCGTAATGTATGTATTGTGGCTTCAAAATATGCCACAAATTCTACTTCCATGGTGGATGAGGCTATGACAGAATATTTAGAACTTTTCCATGATACTGCTCCTTCGGCAAGAAAGAACAAATAACCACAAATAACCATACTATCAATGCATTCAACAAAATCTAAATCTAGGTATCTAATCGCTTTTAAGTAATTATATCTTCTATACATGAGCATGTAATTCTTTGTTCCTTGAAGATATCTTGAAACTTTCTTTGCAGCTTTCTAATGATCAATTCTAGTGTTACTTTGATACCTACCTAGCATTTCAACCTCCAAACTAATATCCGGTCTTACAAGTTTGTGCATACATTAGACCTTTCACAACAGAAGCATAAGGAATTGATTCTATTTGCTTTCGTTCTATATCATTCTTTGGACATTGCATAAGACTAAATTATCTCCTTTTTGAACCGAAACAGTTCCAGAAGAACCTTTTTTCATATTAAATATCTCTAGAATTCTTTAGATATAGGTTTTTAAATACAATCTCAATAATCCTTGTGATCTATCACGGAAGATTTCAATTTCTATCATATAAGATGTCTCTACTATATCTTTTATTTCAAATTTCTTTGAGAGATAATCTTTTATCTCACGCAACATACCCAAATCATTAGTAGCAACTAATATATCTTCAACATATAGGACTAAAAATAAAATTCCCAATGATCTTTCGGTATATACGACAATCAACAAGATTTTTTTTGAAACCAAAAGAGGTGATGATATCATTAAACTTAATATACTATTGCCTAGAAACTGGTTTGAGTCCATATGTTGATTTCTTTAGTTTACATACCATACGACCTTTTCCTTCAATTGAAAAATCTTCAAGTTGGTCCATATAAACTTCATCTTTAAGATTTAAATTCAAAAAGGCTATTTTCGCGTCCATTTATGTAACTTTAAATTAAAATGAACTACCAGTGCCATAATAATATGCAATGAGTTTTTCTTTGAGACAAGTGAAAATATCTCTTTATAATCAAAGCCATCCTTTTTTAGTATATCCTTTAGCAATAAGTCTAGCCTTATATCATTCAATATTGTTATTCGAGTCAAGATTGGTCTTAAAAACCTATTTACACTCAACTCATTTGGAACCTTATGGCAATTTAACGATATCTTAAACTTTGTTGTCACTCATGGATTTTAACTCTTCCTTCATGACAACAACCTACTTTTCTGACTCAGCACATTCTATGGCTTGTGAAAATGAAACCGGATCTTTATTACTTCCAATATCAAGATCTAATTCTTGCAAACAAACTTCACAGTCACTTAAAATAGTTAATTTCCTTATTCTTTGAGATCTTCTCATTTTTTACTAATTTTTCTTTAGATACATGACCCAAACATTTATTCCATAGAAAAGATGAACTTTTATTAAGCATAGTATGCTTAATTCCAATATTTTGATGCACAGTAAGTAAGGATTTAGAAAATTGATCATCATGTTTCAATTTATATAAAACATCAATAAGACTACCATAACCAATAAGTCTAGAATTCTTATGTAAATTGAAACAGCCATGTCCAATATTAAAATTAATACCATAATCATCCAACTTTGAAATAGAAATAAGGTTTCGAGAAATTGAAGGTACATAATGAGTCTTTAATAGGTCTAAATAATAACCAGTATCAAAGACCAAACGATAAGTCCCTATGCCTTCAATTCGAGCCTTATTATAATTTCCCATATACAGGAAATTCTCAGTTTGACTTGTAGTTTGAATCGTAAAGAATCTCTGCATCGTATTGGATAAATGAATAGTAACTCCAAAATCAAGCCACCAAATATTATGAGGAATATAAATTAAATTAAATTCGAAACACACAAAAGTATTAGATCTACCTTTCGTTTCAAACCATGCCTTACATTTAATGCAATCTTTCTAATAGTTCCTTTCTTTCTTACAAAACTGACACCTACTATCATTATGTTCCTTCTTTTCAGCTTGAGGTGCTTTAGCAAGCCTTTTCTTTTTCTTAAAACTTTTGGCTTTTACCCTTGATACTTTACTAGCTCCTTGAAATGTGAGGTTAATTGAATGTATTCTCATGTTCTTTATTCTGTTTTCCTTTTAAATAAGCTTGTCAGTCAATTCATTAACATCCTACTTTTCGTTAGTACTGTTATAGTTAATTTGAAAGGCACCATATTCAGGTGGTAGGGAGTTTAAAATAAACTGAACTAGAAATGAGTCATCTATAGCCATACCAATGTCTTCAATCTTGTTGCTATATTAGTCATCTCAATGGTATATTCTTGCATAGTTCGCAACCCATCAAGCTTCATGGTCTTAAGTTGTGCCATTAGTGTACCAGCAAGTTACTTATCTGCAAAATGAAAGCGTTCTTCCACAAACTTTAGGTATTCCTTTTCATTTTCTGTTTGTAGAATAGTAGTTTTAATGTTATTCACTATAGTCATTCGTATAAACATAAGACTCGATCTGTTAGACCATATCTAAGCTTCATATTTGGACTTCTCTTCCTTACTGCCACTACAAGAGAAATCCTGAATTGCGACGGAATATTACCAACGGTTTAAAAACCATTGCAATCACCGACCGAAAATGAGACGCCGTCGGGGAAGATAGTTGCGGAGGAAAGGTATTGCGACGGTCCAAAATTCGGTCGGTGAATTTCGTTCTGGTTATTTACCGACAGACTATTCGGTCGGTAAAATTGTCGGAAAAAACGTCCGAGGGTCGTCCTTCATTTAAACCAAAACGACGTAGTTTTGGTTTAAACCAAAAC
>JAJMLV010000228.1:15768826-15781773 GCA_027123465.1 Erythroxylum coca | reverse complement strand
TTTATGGACAATTATTTTAGATTTAAAACATTTAATTCACAAAGATGTTATATAGGTAAATTCATAGGTGGAAGACATTATTCATAATTTATATGCCTCTCCTATTGCATTTATGGACAATTATTTTAGATTTTAGACATGTAATTCACAAAGATGCTATATAGGTAAATTTCATAGGTGAATCATAGGTGGAAGACATTATTCATCATAGATAGGTTCTTCATCAATAATTATTCACTATTTTAGATTTAAAATTATAGGTTTCTAAACTATGCTTTGATACTACATGTAAGGAGAAATTGATTTTTTTTCTACATTATAAAGGATCTTGAAACTAATAATTTTCACATACTTGAATTTGATGAAGAAGACATAATGTTTGATCTTAATAACAATTACCTTCTCTGTGTAGAAAAATGGGTTTCTCTCCCCTTCTCCCTTCTTTAGTTTACATGCACTTTTTTGATAAATGTGTAAGTTTTTTTTAAACGTATAACTTAAGGCAGAGAGAGGAACAATTTTATGTTTGCATTTCTTTTAATGTGATACATCCATGCCATCAAGCATCAATGTGTAGTTAATTAATGGATGAGAATTTTCTATATTAATAATTTTCCCTAATAATATCAGCTTTAGGTAGTTGTATATAAATGGGAAGTTACTAGCCTCAATCATTAATTTTTAAGCCACTTGAGAGAGTTGCCTTACGGTAACTTTTAACAAGATACGTTATCCTATGGGCAAACCTAAGAAGTAACTTACTTGTTATTGAGCTTTTAGAAAGGATAAATAATAGTAATTAGTATTTAATTATAATTTAAAATAAATAGAAATAAAAATGAAATTAAACTTCATACATTAAAAAGCAATAAAAATTAATAAAAATGAAATTAAACTTCATACAGTAAAATGAAATAAAAATTAAACATGATGAAAGTGTAAATAGACAGAAGGTAAATGGATATAAATACAATCTTACATGTGTATATTTAAAATAAACTTGATGAGATAAATAAAAAAGGTATAAATAGAGTTGGACAAAATTAAGTAAAATGCCCCTCTTTATGCATCTTAGAAGTGTATAATTGACCTTAATATTGTCTATAATTAGTAGTTAAATGAATAAAGAATGAAATGAATGGAGTAAAACTAAATTGGTTGGAATATTAAAAGACTTTGGCAATTGAAAAGATTTAAAACCAAATTTAAAACCTAAAAAGATATCTAGATTTTGGATTAGAAATTAAAAGATTAATATCAAAATTAAAAAAAGTCTAAAGAGATATCTAGGATATAAAATTTAAAGAGAAACATAGAGAGGTATCTAGGCATTTACTTGGCCTCATTTATAAAAAGATCAATAGAGCGAACATTAGCCTCATCGTTTCTCTTCTGAATTCTGGATTTTTGAGGTATAGGCATCTTGTAGATTTACTTTATTCTTTGGTTTTCAAATCTGAACTTGGTCTCTTTTTATTGGTTTCTATAGATAAGAGACTTTTAATGTATCATTTGCTTATATTCCATCATCAACTAACATTTTGATCTTAATAACCTCATGGAGTCTTTATTGAGATCAACTTCAATACATAATCAGGCAAAACTTATTCTCCTAAAGTTTTTCGTGGGGATACCTGATGGAACGAGGAATGTGGCTCACACCCTGTGAAAACTAGTATTCAAAAGGTACCTAGTGGAAGTTATATTAAATAAGGATGAAGTTCATCCTAGTCTTATCTAATGATAGCCTTGGTCTGCATTTTTAAACAATTATACGTCTACGTTGATTATCCAGGGTTCTTGCTCAGTCACCTTGTCCGCATTATCTTCTAAGGAAAATTTAAAGAGACAAGAAATCTTCTTCACTTATCAAGACACTTTCCAACCCCAATAGTCTCCTGTTAATATTCACCCAATGATTAACTAGGGGGAATGATAATCTCTTATCAAGAAAATAGCACACAAGAGACGTTGTTTGCCACTTTTTCATCCTGGTTGGAGAACCTTAAATAGGGAGACAGGAGCATCAGCCTCGGACTTGGGAACATATCAATGTTATTTTGGGCAAGTGGGTTTCTACTCACTTTGTTTTAAGCTACTCTAGTATGCATTGCGCCTGCATTATCCGTAGATGGTGGTTTGAGGATAGTTGGTGCAGAACATAGGTTATTATTAAGATTACTTATATTTATGCATACTTAACATAGGCTATCATATGAAAATTACGTCTATCTCGTGAAGATTATATATATCAGAACTATAAATGAAGATTACATATTTAAAATAATAAAAAAAGATTGCATTATTTGAATTTACAGGAAGAGGATAAAGATTAGCTTAACAAGGGTAACGCGCATTGAGTCCTTATTAATTAGTTAAGCTTGTCTCTCCCATTCAATAACGTAGGAATGCATCTAAATCATAAATAGTATGGTCACTTTCTCAAGCAAAGGTCACGATCATAATTAACTGGCATTGGTCCATTAAGGCTGTATAAGATAAGATTATGTCACTGATCGATATGAAACAAATCGGCATGCGTCACGCTCAACCTCATGCAATAATTGCTGTGACTTTTTAATTATAATCATCATTACGTTTGAAATTTTAGTATTTGTCATTTGAGTCCATTGATTTTGGCGTTAGAACAGGGACCATTAGTGGATCGAAGAACGAGTCTCAACCACTTTGCTAGGCTAACCCTTTTATGTCCACATAGACAAAGTCTTGCATTTCAAGAGAACGACGAAAGACAAATACATAATTATACATCACCATCCAATTCGGATTATGCTCTCCGCCGTTGATATCTTGGCTTCGGCGGTCTAATTGTAACCACGTAAATAAACCAAGCAGCAGTTGTTGAACGTGGATAGTACATAAAGTATATGCATAAATAAACAACCTAGCAGTTTTGCAAATTCGATTGTACATGAATATATACAATTGCATATGCCTGCCTATGTGCTGGTGTATATATTTATATATTTATGATGACTACAGGATTATGTTATAAATCAGGCTCTCAAAGGGTATGGCTCGATGGTTGAGAGTGGGGTTTGACTTTAGTTAAGTCCCAAGTTCGATTCTATGCTAGTCCCTCTTGTAAGAGCCTGGAGCAGCCGGGGTTTTACCTGTAAATGGAGAATTAGTTGGACCCTCAATAATGAGGTGCGCCGCTTGGCCCCCCGTGGGGTAGTGCTCTCCAGTTGGACCCTCAAAAAGGTGTGACCGCTTGACCTGCCTACAAGCTTATTCGAATCTAAAAAATTAAAAAAAAAAGTTATAAATCAGTTAACTTTGTGTCAATGGAGTTGGTCTCATGTGGCACTTGAATTTAAGTGCCATTTGATCAGAAGAAATTCAATTGAGGCTGAGTGTGGCTGAAGTTAAATAAATAGTATAATCTAATGAGATGAAATTTGTTAATTTGATTGATGCATAATAGCTGTCAATGAATAGGGCAGCTTAACATTACACGGCAAATCATGATGTTCTCATGCAACACTGTCTGAATAGACGTGGTATTAAAAGTCAAAGTTCTTAAGCAAAAGAGTAAGTAGCTCTATTCGTTTTCTCTTCCGCCCTTTCGTTTATTGTGTCAAATCTCTACTTTTACTTCAAATCACCGACCTCCATTCTTCTGCTTTTCCTACAAATATTTAATTTACTGCTTTATTCTTTTTGACTCGTAATTTTCTCCTCTAATTTCTATGCTAACTTTTTATTTTTGTTAATGATCTTAAGATCTATGCTGGGCTTTGGTGTTCTCTACACCTTGTGGCTTACAAGGTGTTTTCTTACAAGAATGGTTGCAATATCGAAATATAATATAAAATCAAAATATTTTAAATTCTCTTTTGAGAGCTAACTCGAAGCCTAAAATAGACTATTGAATAAGCTTTATTATTTAAGACAATGTTAAAATTAAGACACAAGTAAGAATTTGAATTTTTTTGAGGTTTTATATATTTGTTCGCTTTTTCTTATGAAAGAAAAAGAAGGCACTTTTAAAATAAGTTATGTTCATCATGACTAGCAAATTGAGGAAGACCATAGTCTTAACTTTCTCTTATTGAAAAAAAATTATTTTAAAAAAAGAAAAGGAAAAGTGCACAATTAAATCCTTGTATATAGACAACGAAACAGTGTACAATTATGTTCTTGTCTTGATAATTTATTACATAGCGTCTTGCATTATGTTCCTGGTCTATGTAGATCAATAAATTTACGGGAAAACAAGTAAGTATAATTTACCACAATTTGTTCCACAAGAAACCGAAGACTAGTATGTGACAACTTAGCCACTTTAGGTCACCATCTTATCACAGTTGCAAATCACGAAAACACCTTTGTCCTCAATCTTCATTCCTTCAACGGCAACTTATAACCCTGAAACGAAAGGCACTCCACTGGCCGCAATCCAAGATCCTCCGGCCAAAAGGCTCCCGACAGTGAATTTCCCGGCCTCTGTGGGGCTAGTTAAAACATGATATCCCGGCCACTTAACCCTACCGGAAGTACCCGAGCCTCCCCCAGTGTTCATATACTCAGCATAATACAGGGTACTCAAAGCAAAATTGCCACTCCACGGTAACCAGCCAGAAGGATCGACAAGACTATCCAAAGTACTTTTCATGAACACAGTCCTTGAATATTTCTGCCATGGCCTCCCCAAATATGTCTTAATCGAACCCTGGACGGGTCTCAAATCCGACGCTGCAGTAACCACAGAATTATGTACAACTATGCCGGTGTTCTCATTAGGGTCGGTTCTGGCTTGTGCAGTGACGGTGGTCCATTGGCTACTCATCGGTCTCCTTACGTATATGTTGCAGTTTTGAATCATAGCAACCGCATCACCGAATATGAAGTCTATTGTTCCATAAATGTCACAGTCTCTGTAGAATTGTCTGAGAGCGTACACATATAAGGTGTCCTGATAGCCCTTGAAGCTGCATCTGTAGAAAACTGAGAAATCGGAGCCAGACCGGAGGGCTACTGCTTGGTGTTTCTGTGGTCCTGCCGTGTTCTCGAACGTCATGTCCTTGGCGATGAAGCCATCACCAGAAACACCTAGGAAGACCAAGTAATTTTATGCGTGAGTAAAAAGATGTATTGTTTCTAGTATTCTAGATAAGAATTATGGAAGACCATGATGTTCAAATTCATTATTGTTTTCTTTTAATTTTAACTATAGGGACAGCCATAAATGAAGTGATTAATCGTTTACACCAGTTGACTAAAGTTATTACTGTATTGTTTTGAAGCTTTTGATGGTGCAAAAGAGAGAAAATAGATTTAAAGAAAGGAGTGTCGTGTTATTCATACGGAAATTAGATAAGATGATATAAGATAATATATTGTCAATTATTCAACTAGGTGTTATAATATGGTTGACTATGGTAGCCATGTCCCCAGTTTCCTATAATTGACAACAACAAAAAAAGACTCGGCCTTTTCTAAATGCATGGAGAGATCTTAATGTTACATATCAGATAATTTAAAGGGAAAGGTTTAAAATAAACTTAGAAAAAAGCAACGCCACCGATCCATCAATAAAGAAAAGTTGGTATAGTTTTTGTTTACTTCTTCCACCTGATTTATGTTTAAAACCTGTCAACATCTAGACTTGGGTAGATTTTTTTTATCTTTTTTAATGTAAAAAGACAAATATTAGCTAGAAAGATGTTACTCGTGGGCAGCTATAAATGTCTCCAATTTTGCATGAACAAATAGGGTTTTTTGTTCTTACCCACTTCACAATATGTGTGTATACGTAAAAGAATATAGGCATGCACTTTTCCACGTAGCTAGAGTGTTACAAATAATAAGATTACACAGATAACATGGAGGTTCGTAAGAATGGACAACCAAAACTAGTCAATAGCGGCTTCTAATAGGAATCTGGTGGTCAAATGACTACTTGTTTTAAACTATAAAACTTTTATATATAGAGGAGAAATCTTACCGAAAGTCGCTGAGGCAAATGTTGTGGAGCCATCTTGAGCATTCTTATTGCCAGTAACAATCGTAGCATCAATCCCGTCTCCGATAAACATTAAATTCTTAATTTTCTTCTTGATCACTACATTTTCTTTGTAAATTCCCTTTTTAACGTATATAACAAATCTTTGGGTCCCGCTCCGTTGACTGACCGATGCAGCTACAGCTTCTGATATGGTCTTGTAATTCCCAGAACCATCTTGTGCCACCACAATATTGGCTTTTGGTGCAGCACCAGCTTGGAGAAGCCTTCGATCACCGGTGGAAACCCACGAAGGGAAGTCACCGTTAAGTAATCGGCGGCCACCACCTTGTTTTTTGGTGCTGTATAGGGAAGAGGAAGAAAAAACTATGGCGTTGTTTATGGCCAATGAATTGCTAAGCAACTTTGAGAAGTTGGTTAGCATATATGGAAGTGAGTCCAAATGAGAGACTAAGTTAAAATCAATAAAGCCATTTCGACATGTCTGTTGGTTAGCAGTTGCAGCACTTAGCCAAGTTTGAGCATCGATAGGATTGTTAGAGTTGATTGATCTTTTGAGATGATATACCGTGTCCTGATACAACTCTAAGCAATCTGCCCATGCCAACTTGGCTCGCTGATCAAATGAACTCAAGTCCATGGCAGAGATCAAATTATGAGCCTCCATGGCTTGGGTGGTTGCAACTAAAAGTGACTGGTCACGAAACGCCAGTGGAGTCGCAAATTGGGCATCCAAGACATTGGAGCCAATGAAATGGTTGCAAACTTCAGGATAAGGGGTTTGGTTGCATGAACTTATCGTGGCACCACGCACAAATCCTACAACACAAAATAAAAAAACACTCAAAAGAGCGAGAATGAGCTTCTCCATGGAGCAATGTTTCTGTTGGTATTGAAGAAAAGTGGAGTTTGAGATGATGGAATGATGGAGAAGAGAAGGGCTGTTTATATAGGCCACGTACATTGCTACAAGTTAGCATTGATAGGACAAAAAGCAAAAAGCTGTGGGTAGTGGCGTGGCACAAGATATTTGAAGGAGATAGTTAGGGTTTACCATTTTTCAATATGCATTGGGACCATGCACGATGCTAATTACTTACGTGAAAAGAGAATCTTCCCAAAGTATAGAATTAAGTTTTACTATAAAACATCTTTTGGAGTTTGGCTCAACTCAAATGAATTTAGAAAGTTTATTTGTGGCTAGCTGTTTTTGAATGACAATTATGGCGGCCGTGTTACGGCATTGGATCTTATCATATGGGTTCTGATTCCCCAGTTTTCTTTTTCTTACTTTTGTAGACACAGCTGTAACAAAATAAGCTTTGAAGAATTAGTCAGCTGAAACGGACAAGTGACATATGGATTTCCTCCTGTCTACGGGGGGAAAATAATTAATAATGTAGCTGTGTACAATTTCAATCACTTTTGTTAAAAGGGTGAAGTGGACTATTATGTTGTAATAAATCGTTGTCAAAGCTTCTAATTAAAGCTTTTGTTGAACCATATCAATTTATGGCTCATACATATTGATTAAGCTCGTCATTACATAAAGAAACTAGTGCTTTATTTTCTAGGTCTTCTTAGAATACAATATTTTTGTCAACTTGATCATTTATGAGAAAAAGTTTCTTTGAAGTTTCAAACCCAAACTTATTTCTTCACAACGAGATGAAATATCATAAAAAGTATCCAATCTTAACTTAAACACCTTGAAGCCTGATCTTACGTTAACACGGACACGCAGATGGTAGTTTTCTTGATAAGTTAGTTCTATGTAGAACCTGGATATCGAAATTTCCAAAAGCACACGAATGACCCGTGACAGTCTTCTGCTCAATGGGGACTTCTTTTTCCCGTGAGTTTAGGTGCAGAAAAGCTGTGGTCTTTCATTGTTCGCTGTCAAGTTCATGCTAGGCCAAGTGGTCATGCGGGGTCACTTATCACCAGAAGGAATTGAGATCAATATTACATGCACAAGTGTCAAGCTGACAGCCATATATCGTCAATACTTCTCAGTTCATGTATGTTATTTGGCAATGCTGAAAGTGACTAACTACATGTGACTTACTATGTAAAAGTGCTTGACCAGTAACAATGAAGAAGAATCCATGTAATTAAGGGTCTTTCGGGGAGACTGGAGTTTGTACCAGCAGGCAGCAAAATTTGACTCATAATCGCTGCCAGTAATTACCATATTTATTAATGTTTAAATTTTAGGAACTTTATAAAATTAAAAAACTATATGTGACTGTGTCGGTAATCCTTGCAACACTGGATCGCAATCAGAATGGTCGACGGAGTCCGGCAACTGAAACCTTGGATTAATTGCCATTGGTTTTGGGCGAATATTACGTTGACTAGTATGTTCACAATTCACACTGCCCACGCATTCCATTCATTTTCTTTCCGCTCTTAGGTAAATATGTAACCTTGTCTATCCAATTCATACATAGTATAGGTCCTGTCCAGGAGCAACTTTGATGATCTGTCCTGCCTCATACGTACACAACTCTCATCACATTTTGATTTAAAAAATGACTGAAAATATGAACAAAAAATACCTTCTTTTTCTTTTTGTTCTTAAGCTCGAGCACTAATTTATTACAAAGAAGAGCGGCAAGACGATACGTAATAATAGAAAAGACAGAAATAGTTACAGACGTTAGAAGGATGACGAAGCGCAGTGTTTAAATAAAAAGTTTAGTGCTATTAAGCTGGATGATCAGAGGCTAAAGTATAATAAGTGTGTATATTAAAGCCGAATACTATCGGCTACAACGGCATGTAAAATCTGTATGCATAACTTCTGTTTCTCTATCTAAATTAATGGATTCTATGTTTCTCTCTTACTGCATATTTTTATGTATCTTTAGCTGTAGTAGTGGTGGTGGCTCCAGTTCAGACCGCTTGTTTTGCTTCAGTTTACATACAGTGTTCACTGTTTCCTTGTATGCTAATAGCTATGACAGGGAAAACCAGTCAATTCCATGTTGTTTCTTCTATGCAAAATCCTCCCTACTTTTCCGCTAGTTAATATGTATCATCAAAACATAACCCCTTTATTCTGATAATGTTTCGACATCAATTTCTCTATGGCCAAACCCACCTTCACTCCTCGGGAATATTTTGGGTCTCTTGTCGTCTCTGACACTTTATTTTCATCCTAATAAGCCACTGAATCCATAAGGCGAAAAGGTGATTGGACTACTCACCGTACTGCGCTGGTCAGGTTCAAAGTGTAACATCAATAAGCGATCACTCTTTACAATGGTCGACTGTGTAATCCAAACCATCGTGACAGGCATAAAAGTCACAACCACATAGGTATATTCAAGAATTAGGACAGGTCCTCAGCTCGACAGAAAGGTCATGCTTAACTATACAGGCATACAGAAATTAACTTGCCGTAAATTGTTCTTTTGGGTGTATAAAAGATCCCAAACTACGACACTTTAAAGCCCTTCATGTTAGTATGGAGTTCTACTTTTTAAGTCCACATAAGTACTCTCTGGTAACCATAATATTGAATAGCAGATTTTAGTGAAAATTGTAAAGTTGTTTATGATCCTCAGATTGTTTTTTTTTTAATGTAAAAGTGAAGAAAAGAGGAGATAGTGCTAAGAGCGTAATCTTTTATTTATTACGTCTTAAGGAATACAGAAACAGAGTTTTGGGTATATATAACTGATGTAAAACTAAACTAAGCGGGAAACGAAAATATTTGAAAACACTGTTAAAACAAGTCTCCTCGATGTCGTTTTATTTGCTTCTGAGTGCGTGTGCATGTATTCAACAAAAAGAAATTGATCATATAACCCTAAATAGTTTTCTACAAACAATTGACCGTTAATTGTGTCTCGATTGCAAAAATACAAAAATATTGATGATTTATATGTGTATGGTCTTTAAAACTATTTTGATATGCTTGAAATTAGTATTTAAACATTAATCTATTAGTAAGATACTATTGTTAGTTGTTTTGGTTAGCAAGTTTGAGCTTTTTTTTTTTTAATTCTAGGAAATCCTGTAGGTGGATTAAGCGGGCACACCTCTCTGAGGGCTCAATTGGCGCACCACCCTATAGACGAGTCAAGCAGGCGCACCTCATCATTAAGGGTCCAACTAGTTCTCCATCTACAGGTAAAACTTCGGCTACTCCAAGCTCTTACAAAAGGGGCTACTATGGAATCGAACTTGAGACCTAACTAAAGTCAAGCCCCGCTCTCATCTCTTGAGGGTCAAGTTTGAGCCATTTGCTACTTATTGAGTCGTGATTTACGAATTTTCTAAGCCTTGATCTCCATCCAAAAGGAAACAAGCATAGAATAAAAACGAATGCGAATGCCAAAGCATAATAAATTTTCATGTGTTCCAACGCTGTAACTGCATATGTGCATGCTTGCGTGTGAACAATGACCACACATGACTTCAAGAAATGCCATCACTATCAAGGTTTCATACTCATCTGTCGTGGAAAGCAATGTATTAACCAAAATTTACTGTTGAAAATGATGATTATGCGTGCATGAACAACAGATTTAATTTCCTAAAAATTAATTTCTCCCTGTGTTGTGGAAACCACGTACGTTATCGGGACACCATGGCAGACTTTCACCTTTTCTTTCCTCAAAGCTCCCATCGATTTTCACAGCTTAGAAATTTTGAACTCTGTTAAAATTCCCTTTGGTGATCATCGTTCACTCCTTGCCGGCGGCCAAGTGAAGTCGCATTTCTAGTTTAATTAATCATGTGATGTGTGGTGGGAAATTGGAAGAATAAATTGTTAGGACACAAAGGTCCACCATAGTCATGCCTGTTAAAATGTTTGATGTAATTAGTGTGAGTACCAGAAATTTAGAAAGATTCGTAGTAGGGCTGGTACTTGCATCATACGGGTTTTTGGGGACCATTCAAAGCGTGTTCTACACTTCCACTTTCGTTAGGGGCCATAATCTTTGGATTTGACGTTTAAAATACAACTGAATATCCTTCACCACAACTTCCATTTTTATTTAAAGAAAACGAAGTCCAAGTTATTCCAAGATAAGATAACTAATTCAATTCTAGATTTAAAATTCTAATACCCTTTAATTTATAGGGTCAGAAATAAAAATCAATTGCATAGGACAATTGATTAAGGATGAGAATGAGTGTGTGGCTAAGAGGACATTAGGATTGAATAGATTCAGGGAGTTAGAGATCAGGTCATTGCAGTATGCTTTTGCTTGGTGGACATGCCTTGCCTCTGAAATTGCCATCAACAAACAATTGCTAAATCAGTAGGGGGGTAAAGACCTCAGCTAAAACCAAAATGAAAATGACCACGCAGAACATGATGGTTCTATTTTAGGGGCAACGTGTTTTTTTTTTTATTATTTACCAAACAGTACGTAGGACACAGAGTCCAACTTATTATTGTAAAACCATGGGAAGATATAAAATTAGTATTATAAGAGAAGTGAATACAAGATCAATAGAAAATGGACAGTGACCTTGAAAGCGATGATCATTAAAAGTGATTATGACCAAGTATTTATCTTCTCAAGCATTGCCTTTTCCATTTCTGCCGTAGCACTCCACAACTCTTGCTTGCAGCATTTCTAGACAGTGTTAGAAGTGTCTAACTCATCCCTAAAAGCTAGTTCAAGAGTAGGAGGTTTGCACATTATTATAAATTGTTGAATGCTTTTATATTTGTCCAATGTGGGATTCCTGACACACCCTCCTCAGTCCAGAGCAGGACTGGACATCTGATAGATATATTGAGCAAAGAGACATAACCGAGCATCGCTCCAAATTATCGAGACAAACTGACTTGACTTTGATACCATGTTAGAAGTGTCTTACTCACCCCCAAAAGCTAGCTCAAGAGTAGGAGGTTTGTACATCATTATAAATTGTTGAATGCTTTTATACTTGTCCGATGTGGAATTTCTGACAGACAGTTTGATAATTTAATTCACTATTCTCGTCTTCTTATCCTATTATTACAAGTACTTTGTACAATATGTACTTGGTTAAGTAATGCTATATAGCTTTTTTGACTTGCCCCATCAATAATGTTTAAACCTGTTGGTTCTATCTTATCTTTTGATTTTTTAAATTTTAAGTTTTAAGTTTTAAGTTTTAAGTTTTTTTCACTTTTCACAAATTATGCAAATCATAAAAACTGGTTTTTAATTTTTGTTTTTGTTTTATACCATAATCTAAATATTTATTATTTAATATTAATTATTAATAATAATATTTTTTAATTTTTATAATTACTTTAAATTTTACTTTGTGGAAAATAAAAATATTTTCAATTTAATAATTATACATTAAGTTTAAAATATCTTTAAATGCACAAATTCCAAATTAAATTAGTTTTAACAATTACAATATATTAAAAATAATGATTTTTAATAAAAATTAGGAAATCTTTTACTGTAGTTATTAATAAATATTATATAAAAATTAAAAATATTCACTCAATTAATTTATCTTTAAATTTTATATAATATTTAAGTATTATTAATAATAAAAATATAATTACATTGATATTAATAATTAAAAATGAAGAACAAGAAAAATAAAAATGAAGTTAAATAACTCTGTAATTTGTACCTAGTATTTTAATCTGTACGTATTTAAAAAAGTTTATGAAGAATTTTGAACTACCTCCTATCACTTTTTAGATTAAAACATTTATGCTCACACTCAAAAGCACGCATATAAATAGAAGATTTCATTACTAGTTACAAAAATAACCTGGGGAGATAGAGGTACCCTCTTTACATACGAGTATATATCCCTAACTTTTCAAAAGGCAAATATCCAGGCAAGTTGAGATACTAAAAAGGTTTGAGAACTCTAGGGTGCAGGTGAGTTGGTAAGGAGTTCTTTTAGGTTAAGTGAGGTCGTGAGTACGAACTACCTTTATGTATGCAGTCGTTTAAAATTTGAAGCCAGAACTTTA
>JAJMLV010000228.1:15750053-15763826 GCA_027123465.1 Erythroxylum coca | reverse complement strand
TGTTTTCTGTTTTTTTTTTTTTTATGTGTATCATCAAATGTATCAGAGAGTATTTATGAACAATGAATCAAACTAAATAAGAAAGAGCCCCCTAATTTTATATATAACTAGTTGACTATTAAATACTAGAATAGCCCAAGACTCGTCAAAAAAAAAAGAAAAAAAAGACTAGCATATAAGTCTAGTAAACTATTTCACCTACTGCCAATTAGTTTTGAAATAGAATCTCACTTAAGCTTGTGTGTAATCTAACTTTCTTTTTTGTGTGAGCTCGTAACTCATTACAAATTTAACATGGTATCAGAGCTAATAAAATTCTTAGACTACTGTTTGCCGTAAAAGGGAGCCCATCATTTAAGCAACTGCAGAAGGATTTGAAGTCTGCATGGAACAAGTGGCCCAGCAGTATTGTTTGTCCCAGAAGAGGACCTATTTGAACTCAATCAAAAGTCCAACCCTGATGAGGATTATTTACGTACCTCTTCAGATTGTCAAAGTAAAAAAGGATTCACATGTGAGGGGAAGTATTGAGAATAACCACAAGTGGGTGTCCCGCAATGAAAAAAAAAGGGGGAAAAAAGATCAACATATAAGCTGAGTGGACTACTTTACTTACTGTCAATTAATTTTAGGATAAATTCACTAGAGTTTGTGTCTAATCTAACTTTTTTCCTCGTATCGACTCGTTGGTCTATTACAAATTTAAGAAAAAAAATAGCTGAAGATACTATTGTCTTTCATCTGGAACGGCTGATGAAGAAAGGACCTAAAAACATACATATCCTCATCAGTTATTATCTTTATCAGTGAAGAAACCAACTAGAGTGTTTGTGCATTTCAAAGCTACTGCTTTTAGCATTGTCATCTTCCGAGTATGCAGGAGGAATGTAGCATAACTTATCTTGAGGAGAGTCATCACCTAGTGCCAGGTGGTTTTCCCAGTAGGAGCAAGAGGAGGCCGGTCTTAGTTAGGTACAAGGTTTTTCTGCTTAGTGGTAAGCAAGGAATTTGGGTTTCCAAGGGTGTTGGTAAAAGGTTTGCTTAGTAGTGGAAAAATCACAGAGGATGACATTTGAGGAGGAGCCTCTTCCTCGATGTGATTCTCTGAACTATTAGTAAACATACTAAGAGATGGAGTGAGAAAATACAAATGACAGGGTTATTAAAAACAGTAAAAATGCATTAAGGTTAAGAAGAGAACTAAAGCAACAGAGTACATAAATAAGTGAAATCAAAGGACAAAAAAAACAGACAAAGAAGATTAGATCTAAAAGAGAGGACGGAGATTGATCAGGACATGAGAAACCTAAATTCTAAAGAGAAGTTGCAGCAACATCTCACTTAAATTCAACAAGGAAAATAAGTGTTCATTAAACAAAATAATGGGTCAACTTTAAAATTTTTAAAATTAACAATTTAATTTTAAATTACGTTCCTAATTTTGAAAAAAGAAATTATTTTTATAAATATATATGAATGAAATACTTTTGTTATTCATAAGTGTTTGTTTGTTTTTAGTTATTTATTTTAATATAATCATTCTATTTAAATTTTATGATATATCCTCTTATTTTATAAATATTATCCTAATATAATACTCTTATTTAAATTTTATCATATATCCTCTTATTATATAACCTTATTTTTTAAATATAATCCTCCTATTTAAATTTTATATATCCTCATATTTTTTAATACAATTTTAAATTTGTGAGGATATATTCAAAAAAATTGAGTTTGGAGACGCCTTTTTAGTAATGGATAAAAGATGACATTGTAATTTTATTTATTTTTAAAATACTTTTATTAATACAAAATTATTTTAAAATGAGTATAGAGGGAAAGTTTGGATATTTTTACCCTCATTAATATTGACTTGAACTATTAATTAATCTTAAATTGTTAATAAATTTTGGTGAAATGGTTTTAGTAAATTAAAAGAGAAAACAAGTATTGTTGTATTAAAATATTAAAGTCTCTTAAGTCGGTTGTGTGTTTGTAAAGCAAATTTAAATAAAACTACGGTGCTTGTAAATTTTAAAATGGGTAATAGGAAAAAAAATGTTACAGTTAACCTTGGATGATGGCGGTGAATCTTAGCATTGACGGCGCCTCAAAGGGGAAACCTGGATTGACAACTGCTGGTGGATTGATTTGGGATGCTGACTTGCGAGTGATCATTGGCTTGTTGGATTTGGCGCAAATTTAAGTTTCTGTTCCTCCTGGCAGACGGAATTATGGGCTATCTATCATGGGTTGCATCTTGCGTGATTTTCTGGTTATTCCCATGTGGAGCTGACTATTGATTCTGCCCTGGTTGTGACCAGTCTCACTAGTGACCAACATTCGGTAGTTAATATGCTGATTCCGACTATCCAAGAGTTGTTGTCCAAACATTGGATCGTACATGTAAGTCATATCTTCCGGGAAAATAATCGTTGTGCGAATTAACTTGTCAACTATAGCATTTGTCTGCCTGTCAAATTACACTGATTTAGTGTTGTTATTTAGGAAATATTTTCGTTTCTATTTGCCGATGTAGTTGGGAATGCTTTACTCCGTATCATTGTCCTATAATTTTTTTTCCTGGGCTTACGCCCCGTTTCTCCAACCAAAAAAAAACCTTGGATGATAGTGATACCCATCCTTAGTCGGTTAATTCTAACTAGTTCACAAACGAAAATTGCAAGTATCTTCGATTGATTAAGATGTCTGAGGTGACAGGACAGGACAAAATCCGATGAAGTTGACATAATTAGGATAAAGACATCATCACTATGCACCCAATGGACCATTTTAATGAAAGGAGAACACTTGACCAAAGTGAATAATCATAGTCATCACATGGAGACTATCTTCAAGGATTGATCTCACTCATTCCCCACTCTCATCTCATGTGACGCAGAAAAAGTCTCGTAAGTGTGAAAATGAGTTTTTGATATGAAAAATTTTAAAATTCTATAAACGTAAGGGATTAAAATTGTCTAATTTATCATACAATTTGACAAAAAGGCAACACTGGATCATGGCGAATCTTTATCTAGATTCTAATAATTAGGACCATTTGCGAGTAAACATGATCATCCATAGGCGTCGTTGGTGAAGGTCTACAATTAAACCACGGTCGTGTTCATTACTACCTTTGGTCCAAAAACAGACAAATATATTCCATTAACCTTGAATACAGGAAGGCTAAAGATGGCCGTTCTCAGCCACCAAGTCTCTGCAAATTATTTCAATGCTTGTCCGCTAGGAGATATATTTGGACGTATGGAGCTGAATAAGAAGCAAAGCAGTTAGTTTAGCATCTCGTGAACTATGAGGGCAACCAATCCTAAGGGCATCACGCTTTGTCTTATTCCAGTTAGATGTATTTTGTTCGCAAACCAACACTTCTCTAGTCTTTTCATTTCACGGGTTGCTTATTCTCCTTTGATACATCCAATGCTTTACCATTTCAGGCCAAACAATTCATCCTCTCCCATCTGCATCAATCCTCACATTATGTTCACAATTAAAGGGTGGAGAATGAGTGGCTCTTAACGTCTCCAGGTTCTCACATGCACACCAAGCTCGCTAGGCACTGCGCTAGTGATGAGTTAATCAAGTGTAGACGGTAGAAGATAATGCACCTACTCCTTTTCCTAAGGCTAAGGATATAGAATTTGTTTCGAATTCTTTAGGAGAAAAAGAAATTAAAAATGGATGCAGAAAGTAGAAGATAATGGCCCCACCCCCACTATTATTAGGCGTTCGGTGGTTTGCCCTCAAGGGTCAAAAGTTGGTGAAAGAAAAGAAAAAAAAAAGAAAACCATATGATGTGACTTTATAACCAATTAACTGACTTTCTCTAGGTTATTCAATAATCATCATTAGGGTCTAAAGTATTCGCAAATAACGGATGCTCACATGTGGTTGTTTGCTCTATGCTAAACAAAACATCAGTATTGTATACAATGCAATTGTAGACACAATAATCATGCTTAGCCTAGCTAGCATACTACCCCACTCCAACTCTTGCCTACATCATTAAAGTAAGTTGTCCCAAGTAATTTCATTGAATTAACTTTAACACACAACAGTTAATTATTGTTTTTTATTAATTCAAAGTAAGGAAGCAAGATTAATTAATTTTATTATACCAATTAAAATAGAGGAAATCAACAATTTTGAAGAACTACCTCTCCCTTTAATAAAAGTTCCACTTAATTGAACTCAAATGTCATGATTAATTGCACAAAATGTACTCAAGTAATTCATGTTATATTTATGTAATGTCATGACTATCTTCTATTAATGTAAGTGTCCAGGCTAACAGGCTGTTTGGAAACTTCTGAATTAGATTCATTGATTGGATTCAATTACATTTACGGGATTTAATGAAAATTGATTTACATTATTTGGAATAAATCTATTAATATTATAATTGAATTCAATTATATTGTTTGAAACACAATAAAAATGAATTCAACTATTTTATACAACTTTTTTATCGTTAACTAAAAATAGTATGTAATCAATGCTTGTATTTTATAATAATTTGTATATTTATATTGTGTGTATTTTGTAATGATTTGTATATTTATAATGTGTATATTTGGAAAAAGAATTGGCTGTTTAATTCAGAACTCAATTAACATAGATGTGAATTGAATTCATAAAGAAAATGAGATTCATTACATGTTTGAATTCAAATCATCTCTTTTTTAACATTCCAAAAACATTAATTGAATTCAATTGCATAAAATTAATAAGCCTGTAAATAATTTTAACATCATCTAAAATAACTTAAATTTATATCACTAAAAGAAGGCATGCGTTTAAAACCAAAAAAAAAAAAACTACTAGAGAGAACAACCGTAAATCGGAATTCAAAAGACATACCACATGTACAATTTCAGTTGAGGAACGGCATCATATCAACAGATTCAACACACAAACTCACACAAAATATTACTATCGAAAACGACTATTAATTAACTTCTTCCTAATTTGTTTCAGATTCTCCCACTGTATCACTATTTTGGACGGTTATTCCTCTTCTTTTTTTCTTTTTGTAAATCAAGGACTTCCCTTAGCTGCGTAACTGTTAACCAAAGCAAGAGCGTTACTAGTGAACTTCTTCACATTCGCGGCTCGGTCACAAACCGCCGTCTTCATCAGACTGTCAGGAACATCCTCGAAGCCGTCAGTACACGTCTCTTCGTCCGTCAACGCCGCGCTCATCCACGTCTGCACGTTGCTCATCAGGAAACGGAAAGACTCAGTCGATGATGCCGCCGAATCGAGCTGACGCATCTGCTTGAGCGAGGCGCGGATCTCATCAACGGCGTCGCCGAAGTTTGAGAAGCAGTCGTGGAGAGCGGCCGCTTCGCGGGGGACGGAGCCGTAGTCAGCTTGGCGGGAAACGTTAGAGACGAAGACTGCCATGTTGTGCGCTCTGGAGAGGCTGACGCCGATTGCGACGCGAGCAAGCCGCCCCGGACTCTGCTGGACGGCGCTGGAGTAGCGAGAGAGGGAGGAATAGCAGACTTCAGGGTACAATGTGGCGTTGCAACTTGAACGGATGTAGTCTGTGGCGTTATTTCTGCTGTGGTTGTCGGGAGCAGGCGCCGGGCCTTGGGAAACTGCTGTTGGTAGATAGTGGAAGAGAAGGAGCACGGCGGTTATGAGGAGGCAAGGGAGGCGTTTCATTGCTGTTTGTTTAGCTTTCCAACTAAAAAGCGTAGGCCGTTAAGAGGCAGTGTTGAGTGGCTTGGTGCTGTTGGGTTGAGTTGAGTGGCTTGGTGCTGTTACCAGGTGGGGCTATTTAAGTGCTCCTGAATTCGTTCAATTACCTTTATGTGTCGCAATTTTTCATCAAATAACAAATTTGCCACGACTGATTTAATATTAACGAATGGGAACATACCTGAACACGCTTGGTGTCGTCGTAATTTTGAATTTTATTTTTTCAAAATAAAATTAAAAATATATTTAGTTGTTAATATTTAATAATTACTTATCACATAAAATATAAAGATAAATTATTTTTATAAATAAATAAATTTTATTTTAATCTCTTATATAATATTTATTAAAAATATTAATAAAACAATTATATTCTATTAAAATAAATAGTTTAATAATAAGCTATTTATTTATAATTAATATTTTTAATTATAAAAATTTTATTTAAATATATTTAAAAATATTTTAAGTTTAAATTACATTTATTAAATTAAAATTATTTTTATTTTTAAAATTTAAATTAATTATAAAATTAAATATTTATTTATTTATTTTCTTTTTTACATATGAATCTACACTCTTACCATAAGTTTTTTTTATTTGTTTGGATAGAAAATACAAAGAAAATGTTTTTTTTTCTTGCCCTAAAATCTGCTGCTACTCCCTTACCTAATTAACCTTTTTTACTTTACATAACTTGATACTGTTCGTTTCGCATTTAAATTACATGGGAGAATCTTTGCATTTTAAATTTAAATTTAAATGTATTTATTTTTATATTATAACTATTTAAATGTCATATATATTTCAAAGTGTAAATCATCAACTAATTAAAGGTAAGTTTATATTTACAAAGATTTGATTGATACCATTAATAATTGCAACTAGTCTTCCAAAAGCAATGATGCCCGCAATTTTCCTTCACCAAAACACACCACATTATCTATGTGCGTCACATTCACGCGTGCCGGTTTCTTCCGATTCTGCCTTTACAATTTGCGGCTGAGTAGTGAATAGTGGAATCGTGACATGACATGCAATGAACCGCATTTTCTTTTCAACCCTATGAAAGATGGCAAATTGTACGAATTAACTATGTATAGTTTATGAGGATGGTATTGGGTGGGTTAGTTTGGAAGTTTGGAGTTGGGAGTGCTTTTGAGCTTTTTGCCCATTTGTCCCACTATTTGTCACTGCCGAAGCGTGCCACTTTCCCCCCTCGAGCTCGCTTTAACTAATGGCTGCCCCATCGGCCTGAAAACATTTGAAAAATGGAGATTTTTTTCTCTATGTGACGGATAATAAGACTGTTAGAGAATATATAAAATCTATTAAGTTGACCTCACACAACATCTTAAACTATTGTGATGAAATGGTCACTTAATATGATATCAGAGTCTCTATGTTCAAATAGTCATTAGTTCGAATCCTACTATCTACCTATTCTAATTAAATTAAGCACAAGATAAAGTAGGCATGTGCAAGTTTCAAGCCTAAAGGGCTTTCACTTGAAGGGTGTGTTAGAGAATATATAAAACCAATTAAGTTGACTTCACACAACAGCTTAAACTATTGTGATGAAATGGTCACTTAATAAAGACGGTACTCATAAACTCAAGTTTTCAAATTTGAAGTAAGCGAATGTTAATTTTGACATTTCATGTATAGGGTTTACAATGAAAGACTCATGCTTATATATTATGGAAATTAGTTGGAGAAAAAGGATTAATGCTTCTTATTCCATTAAGATAAAACATTGGAACACATTATTAAAGGATGGCCACTGTTGTCACAAAGCAAATATAGGTTATGAATTCTAACTATTCGCAATTACTGAACTCGACGGGCACACCGGCGTAATTGATTCGCGGGTCAAGCAACCGGTGTTGAGTTGACATTGAAGAACACATATCTTGGTTCAAAATCTTGCAATGAATCCCATTTTGTGAGGGATCTTGCTAGATAATGCCAAGGTTTCAAAACGGCCGGGGAGCCAAATTTTCATGATGAAAAGTGAAAGGGTTATGTTATATGATTATGATGATATAAAGTGTGCTTAATTTCATAATACCGGCATGTCCTCCGGCCTGCATGCACAATTGCCCCACAAACGTCGTTGTCAAGGAAACGAAGCGGGCGAATTCCGCTCCGTGAATGAGGGGGAAAAAAAAAGTCCATTGTAAATAAAAATTGAATGGTGGCCTACCAATCTCCTGTATGTAAGGTGTAACCTAGGTGTTCCATTCTTTTTACCTGCCTTGAGACTTCTTGTTTCATTGATTATCTTTCATTCTCGTAGGCATCCCCTTGATACATGGTACTAATTGAATGTACTATGATGTTAAGTAGCCCTCTATTATTTAATATTTAGTGTTCAATTCAATTTGGTTTCAATATTTATAAGTTACAGTTAAGCCCCACTGTTACCTAAGTTACGAAATTTGGTGATTGTCATTTTGGAAGATATAATTAAACTCCTGCCATAATTTGAATAAAGTCCTTATTCTTTTACATGAATTGGGTATTAACATACAGTACTTATGTGAGTTGAATCAATAGTGGTCGGGTCGGTCGTGCTGGACGTACACTCAGTTATAACGACCCGTGAGTCGATCGGTCCGTTCTTCAAATACCAGTCTTATACCTATGCCAAGCCTAGGTCCAATCCGCGATCTCCTTGGCCCATTCGCAGGTGAGAGTCTCTCATACATACGTAAAGACTTAAACCTAGTTATTGCTCCATATATAAGGTATAATTCTACAATAACAGAGGTACGTAATCATAACCTAGCATTCTCTGCATACAACAATCTCACCTTCACCAAAAAAGACTGACTTGAGTGTCGGAGGGGCTTATCAGGAAATAATCCCCGACGTGCCTTCCTTGTTTTGCAGGAACCTTCAAGCCGAAACTCTTGCACAGACCAACCGACTCCATAAATCCAAACAGTAACGTACAGTTCCGCCAAAATCCAACAGAACCAAATAGGAAGCAAATAAAATGGATCAAACAATTGTAAACTTCAAAGGTTAAATTAACTAGTCTTTTTTAACTTGCCCTTGAAATGCCAAGTTAAACTTGTTTTACGATGCACTAGGGCTTGACAAACATTCGGGTCTTGAGAAACAAACAATGGTTGGGCTAGAAGAAGGAAACAGTAAACATATCTTGCGACTTGCTAGGTCAGCGTGCTTATACCCTAAAAGAGGCCCAATGTCCTTCTTTCTTTCTTCAAATGTGCAATCATAGTCGTATTTATTATAATGATGATTGGAATTTCAACCATGAGAAGACTAAGACCAGGTAAATTAAGCCTTGCAATTGCAAATCAACAAAATGACTTTCATCAGTGATAATTATAATTAATGATTTACAATTGATAATTGATATTACTTTAAATCAGTGATAATTCACATCTAAAAGTATTGGTTTCCAGTCCATGGGTTTGGTTTTTTCTTCCCTTGTTGTAAGACATTACCATTAACAAAAAGTGGAGATGGATAGAGAAATTTTCTTTAAAAATAGTAATATCTTAGAAAATAATAGAAAAATATTATTTTGATATTATTGAAATAAATAAGCATAAGTTTGGAAGTATGATGATAGCAAAAATGTGAGAAAATTTTGGCAACCATACTCTTAGGATGTGTTTTTTTAATTTTTAAATTTAGTAAAAATATTTATTTGTTTGAATTTTTAATTTTAGTTTTTTCTAGATTTTAAAAATTATGAATATTATAAAAAAGTGGTTTTTATGTTTTGTTTATATTTTTCATGATATGATTTTGTATGAGCTAAATATGTATCATTTAATTATTTTAAAATAATTAATCTTCAAATTTTATTATTATCAATGATAAAATTATAACTATATTAAACATTAAAAAAATTGAATGTAAAATAAAAATTACGCAGAAAATTAAAAATAGAACCGAACGCATTTAAAATCTTAGCTTCTCCTTAATCTCTCGTGAGTCGTAACTATGTGCTGTCAAATAGGTTGAAATTGGATCTCTGGGCATGTTGTATGAACGTGGAAGAGAATGATAAAAGCCATGTGCTTTTTCAGCAATGGGGAAGAGAATTTTGCATATAACGCCAACCATCGAACAAGTACAGATGGGCAGAACAGCAATCTATTTTCATTTTTTGGCTTCACGAGATTTAGGTCAAGTTGAACGAACTAATTACACAAAAGAAATGGGCATCCTCAAAAGTTTGATATAAATCATAGTGTTGTTTCTTGGAGTCCAGACAAGAAGATATTGCTCTTTTGGATATGGATGATAACTTCAACCTTGCTTGACTGCTTAGTATGGTTTCAGACAAAGTGACGAGTTTAAAGCATAAATCGACAAAATGTTGATCTAAGCTCCACGGTTCGATGGTTGCCTAAACATGTCATGGGTTCCTTCGTATATGACATAGTTTTGGATTTCTTTTTACGTTTGCCAAGATCCGGCACTACAAACAAAAAAAAAAAAGTTTAGTAACAGAAATTACGAACGAAAAATTTACACATTCTGTCGGTAAGTTAAATTAACGACGGAATTTATTGAAGAACTACGGCATTAGAGAAGTGGCCATAGGTAATAATTTGCGACAAATCACAAAATATCCGTCGCAAATTTACCGACACACTTTTTGTGTCACAATCGGTTAACGATTATTATTTCAGTTGATAAAGTTATCGATAGAAAAGATTTGCTCGTTGGCAACTTACAAGCGAAAGTAGTTATTCCATCAGTAAGTTAATGACAACATTACCGACGATTATTAGTTATTTGTCGGTAAATCGAATAGATTTTACCGATGAACTTTGTTTTTTCATCTGTAAATTTACTAAAACTGTTTTTAAATTTCTCTGTATTTAATTTTATTTGATGATCTTATGGTCGATGTATAATTTATACAGTTATGAGTTATCTGTCGATACTATTTTGATTTATTTCTAAAATTAATTTGTTAAAACAGAAAGTTGATTGATGATATAAAATAAAAAATATCTTAATTGATAGTAAAAAAATTATTTTGTACATAATAAGTATTTATAATTCATACGAAATGACTACAAATACAATATTCATTTAATAATTGCGGATGCTCTGATTGCTACGATGAGGTGCTACCTCTTCCTTTCAACTTATTTACCTCATTATGGAGCTAAGCTATGTACTCCATTGACTGTTGCAACTGAGTTGTCAATATCTGTACTGTACTCCGAAGCTCATGGATTTCATTGGGTGCAAACTGTCAACTAAATGTTGTTGTACTGGATGTGGATGATTGCAAATAACATGTGTTTGTAAATGAATCTAAGCTGAATATCTTTCCATGACGATCCCTACCACCCATTACATGAAGATAAGTTTGACTCTCATCAACGTCTTAAAACTAGTGAGATTGTCGTTGAATGCTATTTTGTATTTGGTTCTATTAGAAGGCAATGTTTGTGTTAGTAAGTAATAATTATTAAACATCAATATTAAAACATAAACTTTATATACATTTTGTTCTCTACATCAGGTGTTGACGAAGGTCACGTCGTCATATTTCTTATTGTGAATGTACAAAATGAGCTGACAAGGTGTAGGCTTCGTACTTATAAACTTTTCTTGCATCAGAATAAAATGTTATAAGTAGACTATAATTTATAAATTTTTTGGTAAAATTTTATCTATTTTTATTATATTTACCCCTTGTTGAACAAAGAAAGTAACTCAACAACATAGCTATATATGACAGCAAACATTTATAACATTATCATTCTTCATAAACACATATTTTCATTCCAAAATTCACACATCAAATTAAATTGAAATACACCAAAGTAAAAAAAAAAGAATATAAATGTAAAGTGTAGATACTTATAAGTCTTTCTGCATGCTCGTAGTAGGTAATAGATCATCCAGTATGTACGGAAAGACTATCTCCCCTCGATCCTCCATGTCTGTTGGTATAATTACATTCTGAAATGGACATTACCTCAAGTGATATTCAATACTACTGTCAACAACTCCATATTTGTTCTGAAATATAAGGTGATCATACACCAGCCTTATGTATTGCATCAATAAAGTCTCGATAATGTATACGTGCTCGTCTCCCCCATACTTTATAAATGACTGCATCAAATTCAAAATCTCAAAAAAAATTCTTTTCGAAATAAAAGAAAAAATGTACGATAAGTATTTATAATTCAATAATATTTATCTAATGAAAGTATAAAAATTAATTAAAAAATAAAAATAACTTTTTGTACCTCAAACTCCTGATAATAAAATTCCTTTAATGCCTGAGAGATATTTTCTATATATAACCCTCAACATCAATCTTTTTCTTGAATTTGAATATCATGTTTCTTGAAGATGGTGTCAACCTAATATTAAAACAATTAATTTTATACCGTTTTTAAAATTTAAACCTATAACTTAATTATAAACATATGGTGTTTTATGTATTTTCACTTACAAATTATTAACAATTGTGATGTAAGTTCTTTCATCAACTTCCTCAGCTTCAGGTCGCCTCCTTCATCCGCATCGTTTACCCTTGATATCTCTATCAATATAGGAGTGGTGGATGGTGTAGTAGTAAGTACGAAAGGTGATGCCTCATCTGTAAGTGTAGTAGTAGCTGGAGGTACAGCATCTGATTCGATTGCAGCTGCAAACTGTAATGCTTCACCTGAAGAGTAACTGGCTCCAAATCGTGGCCAGAAACTAGGTCGCATTATATCATGTTTTCTCTTTGGTGACATATTTCAACCTGAAATTGATATCTTATCCTTTGAATTAATATTTCCTATTTTCATCATTAGCATTATCTTTGTTTCGATTACATGCTTCTTGATTGAAATTAATATCCTCAATAACTATTAGAAATTTTTTTCCTATATCTAGTTACATGTCCCTTAAATCATCATCCGACCTAACTCTTCTAAGTTAAGTTACATCATATTTCAAGTAATTGACCTTAGCTTCTTACCATTAAATTTGATTTCAGTTCTAAGAGGACTATACAATAGATAACCCTTTTTCCAGACCTTACCTACTCTTCTGTAGAAATCTTTCTTTATAATAATATGTCTAGATTATTCGTTATAATGTCAAATGTGGTCAAATTGTCGAACTCAATACTATTCCAATTGCTCGGTAGCTTCTCTTGGTGAAGAGATATATGACCTCTTCTTCTTACTTCAAAGTAGCTCCAAGAGTGCATAGTATATGAATCAAGTCCTTCTTAAAGACAATATCTCTATCATTCTCCTCAAAACTCGAAGTATCTATCCTCAACATTAGTATAACATCTTTGTTTTGAACCACTTTGATCATTATTTTCATTAAGAAGTCCTCAAGTAACCTTAATCCCATCAAAATTATCAACAATCTTCTTTTGGTGTACAATGGAATTCATCAAATCCTCTTGTTTTCTAAATTTTCTATTTCTTATTCTTATTTTTAGGGCAAATCTTGCTAAATAAGCCTATGGTTACAAATTCAAGGAGTTGGTTATGATCGAAATAGTCACACATGCCATCAATAAATGGCTTAGCTTATTATTGGCATACTCTTTAACTTGTTATGAATCGGTGCCTTATAAGTGTTTCGTAGGAGCATCATTATTCATCAATGCAAAGAAGGAGGCATAGTAGGAAACCAAAGAGGACCAGAATGATAGCACCTCTGCATATAGTAAGATAATGGCAATCATAATTGGTACGTAGTTCTTATAGTCTTGAAAATAAGAATAAACAATAAGTACTCTTTTGGTCTCCTTTGTTCAAAGAGCCAAATATCAAATTTTTCTATGGTATAACAACTACTAAAATCTCCTTGCCATATGAAACTTATTTATATGAAGCGATTTTTGGGAGGTAAACGAACTATAATAAGAAATTGATATATCAAGACCAATTATTAAGTAGATGATGTATCTAACCATATGGTATTGATATGTTAAAATGAACTATTAAATAAAAAATATTTGGAATTATCATTATAGTGACATTTATAGTTATTATGGCTCCTATAAACTAAACT
>JAJMLV010000228.1:15734542-15749953 GCA_027123465.1 Erythroxylum coca | reverse complement strand
GACAAGGTGTAGGCTTCGTACTTATAAACTTTTCTTGCATCAGAATAAAATGTTATAAGTAGACTATAATTTATAAAATTTTTGATAAAATTTTATTTATTTTTATGATATTTACCCCTTGTTGAACAAAGAAAGTAACTCAAAAACATAGCTATATATGACAGCAAACATTTATAACATTATCATTCTCCATAAACACATATTTTCATTCCAAAATTCACACATCAAATTAAATTGAAATACACCAAAGTAAAAAAAAAAAAGAATATAAATGTAAAGTGTAGATACTTACAAGTCTATCTACACGCTCATGGTGGGTAATAGATCCTCTAGTATGTACGAGAAGACTCTTTGCACCCGATCCTCCACATCTGTTGGTAGAATTACGCTTTAAAATAGACATTGCCTCGGGTAATGTCCAATACTGCTGCCAATGTCTCCATATTTGTTCAGAAATATAAGGCGGTTGTATATCAATCTTGTGTATTGTACTAATAAAGTCTCGATAACGTGTACGTGCTCATCTCTCCCATACTTCATAAATGACCTTGTCAAATTCAGAATAAAAAAAATCTTTATAAAACAAAAGGAAGAACATACAATAAGTACTTATAATGCAATAATCTTTATCTAATTAATGTATACGAATCAATTAAAAAATAAAAAAATATTTTTTGTACCTCAAACTCCTGGTAGTAAAATTCCATGTCACCTGAGAGATATTCTTCCATATATAACCCTCAAGATCAATTATCTCTTCGAATTTGGATGTCATATTTCTTAAACAAGGTCCAAACGGAATCAACCTAATATAAAAATAATTAATTTTATACCATTTTTAAAATTTAGACTATAACTTAATTATAAACATATGATGTTTCATGTATTTTTACTTATAGATTATTGACAATTATGATATAAGTTCTTTCATCAGTATCCTTAGGCTGAAGGCTGCCTCCTTCATCCGCATCGCTTACCCCTGATATCTTTGTCGATATAGGGGTAGTGAATGGTGTAATAGCAAGTACGAAAAGATGATGTCTTATCTGCAATTTTAGTAGTTGGAGGTACAACATCTGATTCGGTTGTAGTTACAGAATGTGATGCTTCACTTGAACAGTAATTGGCTTCAAATTGTGGTTTGAACCTTGGTCACATCGAATCAAATTCAAGTTCCTCTTCAGATCTATCGTCCTCCTCATTCTCTCTATATGAAATTTCAACACATTCGTTATTTAGATTGTCAAAAGGTTCATTCTCGTCATATGTAACAAATGCATTTATTTAATAAACATCTTCCTGAAACACTTCATTTTCAATTCTCTGTTCTCCTTTTCCATAACGTACTACATCTATTTCCATGCTAGTGCATTTGATGGATGGATGACTCATTATTCCATCTTCTTGTTTGTGTTCATTATGCCATCTCATGTGAGATGCGGTAACATCAGAAGCATTTAATATTTAAAGTCTCAGAGTTAATGAGAAATAATACATCCGCTTCTAAGATACTAATTTATATTTCCTATAATGCTTTCTAGGCTTGAATCTAGATTGATCACAAAAATCATCTGCAGAATCTATTTTCAAATTCAAATCTGATTCACCTAAGATTTTCATAATCTTGAAGATCAGATTGCTACCTTACTGATGGGGATTTGCAACTTGAATATGTAGGAGATGTTATCTACTGAAAATCAAGAAAAATTTGAGAAGATTTGAAAGGATAAAAGAGGATTTCGAGTTACTGTTCACGACAGCAGAGTTTAGGAGTAGTTTTGACTTTTTTTGCATTTTCTTCTGGTTTTCGTGAGCCAGCATTAGGATAGTTTTTAATTTTTCTTCTGCATTTTTCTTTTGTTTTCTTGTTAGCCATAGTTAGGTTTTCATTTTCTGCATGATTTTCTTTAGGAATTTTCGGATTTTCTAGGAGAGAACAGGGATGGAGACTTTACATTTGACTATTTCTTTGTTGATTTTCACTTTTATTATAAGTAGCTAAATCCCTTTTCTTCGTTAAGGGAAACTGTGTTATCATTTATTATGTGTGAGATGCTCCAATAAGGTTTGTTTTCTAGATAAATATTAAGTGCCTTTTGAATTGCTTTTATGATTGAATTGATTGATTTTTAGGATGTGCAATTAGGAGTTGCTTCGTTTAATAGCAAGATTAATAAAATATGACGTTCAATTTTGTTAATCATAAGTGACAATTAGGATTATTATCTTTATGTTATAGTTGAAAATTGTAAGAAAAAACTCATCTTGATTAAATGCATGTCATACATGTGTTGTCAATGACGGAGCCAAGAATTTAAAATAGGAGGGCCCAAAATTTTAATTTTTTTAAATTTTAGGGGGCTCAATGTGTCAATGGGTTCCAAATAACCCCATGTGGCTCCGTCAGTGTGTGTTGTCTTGTTCATTGATTTCTCAATTCTTACAGTTATTACTCAATTGAACTTTCGATCGTATCCAAGTTGTTGATTAATAAGAATGCTTAGAATATATGTTTTTATTCATTTCCCAATGAATATTTGTTGATGAACTGAATTTTATATCAATGATCCATATTAGTGTGATAACGTCGGTGACCCGAAACCAAAGTTTGTTTACTAAATTTCTAAATTCGATTGTTTTTGCTAATTTTCGATTTTTGTTATTCCTAAATTCTCAATTTCTGTGACCTAAAACCCCACCCCTTCCTCCCCCCTTTTTTACTTTGTGTTGAAGTCGTACGATATTTACCGTTAAAAATTTCTCGTGAGAATGATTCTTGTTTTTCATTACTACATTAATTTGTATTCCAGGAAGTTGATTTCTTTTTAAATTTAATTGTAGGTGACAACAGTACCAAGCGGTTAACTCTAGCATTATTTACTCCACCAAGCATTTTCGCTTACTTTACCGACAAACATTTCTTATCATCGTCATATTTCGTCTGAAAATTTACTGGATAATTTCTCTTCATATTTATTGACGGATGTTTTTTTGGTCGCAAATCAAAAATTTTCCCAATATTTATACCAATAGAATATAATTTTCCGTCAATAATTATTAAAGGCTTAGTTTCTTTCAATAATTGTCCATCGCTGATAAGTAAATTTCTTATAGTGCCATTGGTTCAGGGGTAAGTCAAATGAGCCTCAAAGTTGGAGTCTCCTTTATAATTCAGGACGGGGTCTCAATCATAACTGCGTATTATGTTTTTAAATCGATACACTATGATGAGGTTGGGATTCCTTTCAAAGTTTGTGGGCCATATGGACTAATATGCTTCTTTTTATTCCTTCTTAAAAAAAAAAGCTTCTTTCTAGGCGTGAAATAAGTATCCTCCCTATATTTCATTTTATACGCTCTTAATATTTGGAAAAGAAAACCAAACAAAATGTGCCATCTTCAATAAAAAATTTGATATATGTTTAAATTATTATTTAGAATTAAACTCTTTCACTTTTCTTATGATCACTTAAATAAAGATGAAACTTTTGAATCATTTTTTTCTTACGCACTTTTAATATTTGAGAAAACCGAATAAATGCCATGTTATGAAAGTAGAAATATGAAATTACAATTAAAATAATTTTTATAATGTATTCAAAATTTTATTTGAATTGAATCCCTTCCCTTTGTCTAATTCTAAAGCTATGTTCAACAATAAACAGTATAATGTGTCGGAATAAAACTTCGAGTGCCTTTGTACAATGCATTCTTGAATTGTTTGCTTTTGGAATTTGGAGCGCTAAAGTTGAGGATTGAATTGGAAATTGTTCCTCGACTTTTGTTGCTCCTGTAGTCTAGTTGCTAGCCTGGTAGTAATCCTAACTTTGGCGATCTCAAACATCATCTTTTGTTTCTCCCAATTAGTTAATTCATTTTTAATTTTAAATTCAAGTGTTAATAAATATTTCATCAATCGATTTTTTTTAAAAATATGTGGTTGAAGGTCAATTCAGATAATCTACTTTACCAGAATTGTAACTAAAGCTCCATGTTAAATTTGAGGTTCATAGCTAGGACCACGTTATCTAACAGCAAACTCTCACTCATCTCACTTCACAGATTCAGCCCCCCAAAGTCGTTATCCAAAATTTTCCCTCTCCGGTAACTTTCCAACTCAGCAAACAGAGATTCACATGTCTTCCTCTCGTAACTCTTTTCCCTCTAGAACCATTCCCTTTACACTGTTATTTATGCATGTATTATTGATTTATTTCATTTAATTTGTGGGACCATGTAACCATCCGTCCACGTGTCACTCTCTTGCTAGATCGCCCTCAGCTCTACCCTATCGGCTCCATTAAATATTTACTATGTACTACCCGACCGGAATGGAGTCAAAACCCGAATTGACCCGGTCAAGCATGTGAATACATCGAAATACGAACGACGTCCAATAATTTGCTCCCACGTGGTGGCACTTCGCAGTCCCATACTCTGGAATCCAATGATACTTTTTTGGTTATAAAACCCAACTGAAACTTGTCCTCTCCCCCTCGCACCACCTTCTTCAACGTAACAAATGGCGCCAAAATCCCCCATTTTCATCGCATTTTCTCTTCTCTTTCTCTCCTGCCTCCTTCCTGCTGTCAAATGCGGTGGCCACGACTACCGCGACGCTCTGAGGAAAAGCATTCTATTCTTCGAAGGCCAGCGCTCCGGCAAGCTCCCCCCTGACCAGCGCGTAAAATGGCGCCGAGACTCCGCCTTGCATGACGGTGCCAGCATTGGTGTAAGTAACTCTAACTACCTACATTCTCTCTAATATTCACAGTTACAGTGTTCACAATGCTAAGTATCGACTGCGTTTGGTTTGTGGAAGATGGACTTAACCGGAGGTTACTACGACGCTGGAGACAACATAAAGTTCGGGTTCCCCATGGCTTTTACGACGACGTTACTGTCATGGGGCGTAATAGACTTCGGGAGGAGCATGGGGCCAGAGTTAAGGAACGCCGTAAAGGCGGTAAAATGGGCGACGGATTATCTGTTAAAAGTAACGGCGGTTCCGGGTGTGGTATACGTGCAAGTTGGTGACGCATACTCTGATCACAGCTGCTGGGAAAGGCCGGAGGACATGGATACGCGGCGCACGGTGTATAAGATCGACGGGTCCCAACCGGGATCCGACGTGGCAGGGGAAACGGCCGCTGCATTGGCCGCTGCCTCCATCGTGTTTCGGTCTCGTGATCCCGCCTACTCTAGATTACTTCTGGATCGAGCCGTTAGGGTAACGTTACTGTCCTTCAGTTAATTAATCTCTTGTCCTTTTGACTAAATTGTTAGTAATGTTAGCAATTAAGCAGATTTAATTATTCTGTATATTTATCTTGATGTGACAAAATTTAACACATTAAATGTTGTCTGGAACAAAGAATGTTGTACTAATAAATATTGGCTTTATCTGGGGGCGGTGGACCATGGGTATCTTGTGACGAATTTATTTATGTTCCTAAGAATTTGTCTTTAATAGATGTGGACTATACTGTTATTTGCATTGGATATTCCATGTCTAATGTTTTTTAATAATGTAACAACCGTTTAATTTATATAAGAAGCTTTTCATTCATTAATTCCCAGGTAATAACTGGCTGCTACCCATCCGACAAAGTGTGCTTGCAAATGAATATCTATGTTAATTATTATCGTTTGTGTTTTGGAGAATGTAACAAGTTGACCGTTGTGTGGGTGTGAAATGAAACGGTCACTTTTGTAGGTGTTCGAGTTTGCTGACAAGCACAGGGGTGCGTACAGCAGCAGCCTACGTTCTGCAGTTTGCCCTTTTTACTGCGATGTGAACGGTTTCCAGGTAATTTGACAATTACCTCGCCTTCGTTGCTTGCATGGGCTTTTAGGTAATAATAGCATATTAAAAATGAAGACCGTGTGAGCAAAATTTATTGTTGCTCTGCGTAGGACGAGCTGCTGTGGGCAGCGGCGTGGTTGCACAAGGCCTCTCGCAGGCGCGAATATAGAGAGTATATAGTGAGAAACGAGGTGACTTTGCATGCTGGAGATACCATCAACGAGTTTGGTTGGGATAACAAGCACGCTGGCATTAACGTCCTCATTTCCAAGGTAAGTTCAATGTTGTCGCCGAAATCATGCTTTATTTTATTTTCATTAGAATTTGTTTACAACTAGTATAATTTCAACAATGATCATTAATCATTCCTTATACTTCTCTGGATTTATCTGAGAATGCTTCTGATTAATTATCAAAAACTTTTTGTCATGTCAACTGTCAACTGTCAACTATCCGCTTTTTTTATTTAAATATTATATATACATATATATATATATATAGAGAGAGAGAGAGAGAGAGAAAGAGAGCATAAGGCAGTGTATCTGTGTGTCACGTGAAAAAAAGCATACATAATAAAGAGTGGATCCGGCACATAATTGGACTCCTGTTATATATCACTAACAAACTGTTCCAAGTATGAACCCTTAAGCTAGGTACATCAAAAGTAAAGCCTAATCTTGTAAGGAAAAGAAACTTGAAAGACAAAAAAAGGAAGAAAAGAACGTATGTTCGTCAATCCTTGCTTCTTGTGCTCTCCTTATTCATTACTATTGGGATCGAATGGAATATGAGGAAAAAGCTGTGAAGTGAAATCGAAGTCGTATTCATATTCGATGATTGCATATAATTAGCCTAGAAATTGGTCTCTCATGTGGGCACCGATTTTTCCTTAAAGTACAAGCTGGACAAGCCCTAAATTTAACGACAAATTACCCGAAAGTCAAGAAAAGCCAATAAATTAGGAGCTTTATAATGGGCAAAGCTGTACTGTGTAGTAGTATAGAGTGAGAGAATAGAGCATTGTCTTGTCCCTTCAATCAGAAAAAAAGGAGCTCCATTAGTCAAAGTCTATGTCCTCCGCCCATACCTAAAGATGTAAGCCTTTGTGGGTCCTCAAATAATCGCTGAGTTACTGCTACATCCATGTGCCAAAAGGCTGAACGGTGTCTGTTCTACTTCTTCCCATATTGATTACATTAGCTCATTTCCACTTTTTTTCTTCAAAGTGATGCGGACTTATCAATATTTGGCTTTTCAGTTTTCAGTAGCCAGTATAGGATTGGAAGATATAGTCTATTTTCATAAATGTAAGTGGACAGGGAGTTTCTGTGTTCTTCAAACAGAAAGCAAGATACGGTTATCAGCATGCAAAACCGACTTATCAATTAATTAGATAATATGACTGATTCTTTTATCGTAATTTTAACAGGAAGTCCTAATGGGAAAAGCAGCCTACTTCGAGTCTTTCAAACGGAATGCAGATGGTTTTATATGTTCTATATTGCCTGGAATTTCTCATCCTCAAGTTCAATACTCTCCAGGTATCTTATGCTTACATTTGTTACATATTGTATATATCCCTGGTGTGTTTGACAACCAAATCAAGAAGGCTTGCCCATTCAATAGCCAGTTTTTTCTCGATTGAAATAACATGCTATAATAATATTAATAAACAATACAGAGACGCACGTGATCGTATCTTTCAAACCTTGCAACCAGCAGAGAATTATATCGGTAGTAGGTTTTTACATGTCGAATAGTATCCAAGTTAGTAAGAAATGAAGCAAGAAGTCTTTGGTCATTATAAATAATAAACTCTCGTGTCTTGAATTGTGAAAAGGTGGGTTGATCTTCAAGGCCGGCGGAAGTAACATGCAGCATGTAACGTCACTGTCCTTCCTGTTTCTCGTTTATTCCAACTATCTAAGCCACGCCAATAAGGTGGTGCCATGTGGCGAAATCACAGCCTCCCCTGCTCTTCTCAAGCAATTGGCCAAGCGTCAGGTTAACTAACTATATATTCATTCTCTGCTTTCTCTCTGTTTTTGTTTCTTCTTTTGCCCTTTTAAAGAAATGGAGTGTCGAGTCCACATCAAACCACTAAATCACGGGCACCAATCTCTTGAATCAGACAAACCAACGACTCCATATTTCTCTGTTTTGAAAACAAGGAACGAAATGTCTTCATACACGAAACAAATACCTATCCTGTTCTGGTCTTAAGTAATTCCCATTTCTTGTATCAAAAAACGGTCCATTGCCCATCTCATTTGGTTCTTCACGTGACTAAGCTTTGGTGTCACATTTTCTCTGATACGACATTTGATAAAATTGGCAATGCTACTTACCCAGGTGGACTACATTCTTGGAGATAATCCACTGAGGATGTCATACATGGTTGGATATGGTTCACGCTACCCACAGAGGATTCATCACCGAGGCAGCTCGTTACCGTCGATTCAAGCCCACCCGGTTCACATTGCATGCAAAGCTGGGTCTTGCTATTACTTGAGTCCAAATCCAAACCCGAATCTGTTAGTTGGTGCTGTTGTGGGTGGGCCAAATGTATCAGATGCTTTTCCAGATTCGAGGCCGTTCTTTCAGGAATCTGAACCCACAACATACATTAATGCTCCATTAGTGGGCCTGCTTGGTTACTTTTCAACCCACTCTTGATGAAGAAATTCCCAAGTGTAAAGTTGGTTACTTTTCTGTCACACTACTATCAATGTTTGTTTTAGTAATCTTGTTATTCACAAGAAAAGATTCAAGAACTTGATTGCTTAGTTCCTGCATGAGCTTTTATGTAATTAAATGTGAACTCTCAGTCTCTTTTGGTGAGAATGATTATATACAATTGCATATGTTCTTAACTCATCATCAATTCAAACTCGTTGAAATCAACCTTGCCATCCAAATTCAAGTCTGCAACTCTCAACATGTTCTGAATCTCTTTAATATCCCAACCTTTGTCCAGTCCCAAGCACTGCAACACTCTTTTCAGCTCCACCGCATCTATGTATCCGTTTCCATCCTCGTCAAATATCTTGAAGGCTTGATGCAACAGTTCATGGCGGCCCGTACCGTCTTCCAAGCTGCTAAGCACCTCCTCCACCGGAACTCCGTCCTCTACGGTGGTTCCACTGTTCACATTAACAGAACCAGGCTTGCCCTTTTCTTCTTCTTCAGCGTACATCAAACCCAGCTGCTCCACCACTCTACGAGCTCTCTCCTTCTTTATCTTCCCATTGTTCTCCACTCCAAAAACGGAGGTCAAAGCCCTGATCATGAAGTCATCAGGATCATGTTCATGATCTCGTGGCTTGCATGATGGATTTGGATCGGAGGCGTATGAGCTCGACCTTGGAAGAACTCCTAATGCTTGCGCTATATCTCCAACCAATCTATAGCACACTCCAGTTATCCCCATCATCTTAAAGAAAATCAGACAATCAAAAGCACAGAGATTGCTATTAGCATAGAACACAAGAAGTGAAGTGCTTCTTCTGCTTTTCTCCAGTGTCCACATATTATATACTGTGGATCTAATGAAAGAAACCCTCCATATAGAAACAAATAACCTTAATGCCACTGCATTCCATGATTTATTTTATCATTCACATTGGATCTTAGAAATGAATTATCTGACACTGTGAAGCTGGCAATTCTCTTATATAAAAATGGCTGTTGGTCGGTTTGTGCACTGTCCATGCAATAATATCTGTATTTGTTCAAATATAATAATACATTTGGTTGCTTCTAGTTTTCAGAATGTACGTGCATGCGAGTGACCTAATACTTTGTATTTTTTTAAACCCTGCTTGATGCTTAAGAAAGCATTTGATATTTAGAGAAAGATGTTAAAGATGTCTAAATAATCTCTTTACTATTTAAGGATAAAGTTACATATTATCAGACTTTCTCAAATTTTGCGTACGATATTTCCATTCAAGATTCAACTTGTATGTCCAGTGGTGACTTTCCAAATACGATTCGGACGAAACATGAAATCCAACTCACAACTCATCATATATCATATTACAAATTTAGTAGCTTACTGCATCAAGATGCGATCCTAACTAATAAACATTTATGTTATTTATGATTTTCCTTGAAGCTTGGAGGTGGAGTGGAGGTAACAGGTTACTGATATCCAATATTATACACCTCCACCAAGAAATAAATATATAACCAAATGTATCAGTAAGATGATGAAGCTTTTAATACAGATGTTGGAAATCTCAGAAAATGAACCGTAAATGATTCTCCTGCTGTGTGACAGGGCACATGAACCTGAAGAAACCGCGTTTTCCAGGTGTGTTAAGAATGAATATTTTATCAATTTCAAATGATACATTGGGACTCGATACATTCATACTTTAAACCGTATTCTTTAGGAAACTTCAGTGTCACTAAACATGGAAGTTTCGAGTTCGCGTTAGCAACTGTGTCAGGCTGTTCCTTATTGAAACTTAGACTCAGGTAGGAGCACAAGCCGAGATAGATCATGTCTGATATCGTGTTCAGATGGATTTTAAGTTTCCAAATCTTTTTTAGCTCCAACCCTTAATAACTGGTACAATGAATCTCGTGTTTGATTAGTCGTTACAGCATCAATGAACAGTTAAAACGATTTTTCTTGTGACAGCACCTAAAGGCATTTGATTTACTGTTACAGAAAGAGCAAAACTGTTCCTGGTATTGCAAAAACCAGTGGATCCTCTCATGCCCGAATGTCCAAATCCAGTAAATGGATCCATTGCATGATCTAATCCTCTTAAACCCAAGTCCCAAATCACCATCTGGCACAACCAAATTTCCATACTCATCCACACCAATGAATGTTTCGTGAATTCTGAGGTTACTGAATATCATAATTATGTTATCTCTGTGTATGTATAGTCCTCAGACCTGGAGGAATTCCTATGTATGGTTCACTATTGATTTTGAGCGGTTGAACTTCTTGAAGGATTTCCCGAAACGTCTTCCCGGATACATTCTGTTTTCAGATGTATGGTTTAGCTTTGGCACATGATGAAACTGAAAACATAAGAACAAAGCTATGATTAGAACGGGGCTTTATTAGATCTTCTTCATTTGCTCCAAATTCTGGTCATATTTTAGCAACAAGCTGGAAGTTTTTCTTTGATCCAAGTTCTTAGGTTTTGTTTTTCTTATATTATCTCTGATTTACGCTAAAAACTTAGCAGAAGTAACTTCAAATTCAGAGGAAGTGCAGACCTGAATGCCAGGCATTTAACCATCGTTTTTCAGCTCAACTAAAAGCCGCCTGAGTTTGGCCTCCACATCATAATCGGCCTGATGAGTCCATTTTCTATGTTTCTGGAGGATTTATGAGTTTCTACACTTCAACAAGAAATCAATAAAAGAAGCAAAAATGTGAAAAGCAGAACAGTTAGGTCTGACAAGTCTTGTGTCAAAAGATATGTGGACTTCTGTTAATTATAGAACTTCGGTTCTTCTAGTACAGGACTGTTCTAGTAAGTTGATTAACAAATAACTGAAAATTACACAATATTTATGTGAATAACTTGAGCCTTCATCCAAAATTTGGAATGTATAAGAACGGAATAAAGTCTCTGTAGATTGCTTTGGAATTCTGAAATGTTTCTTGCTGTAAGATCTTCAATTAATCAAAATGGTCTTGGTAATCAACTCTGTATCAGGTTTGTCTTCTTCAGTCATGGCTGTGTAATGCTCATGCAATGGGATATTTAGCTCTGAGCAAATGAGCTCAGTAATTTTTCTTGTCACACCTCCTAATGACAGTTTGTTTACAGTCACTGCAATGGCAAGCCTCTCTTTGGTGTAACAAAAACCAGTTGATCCACCCATTCCCGTGTGTCCAAACCCAACAAAAGATCCATCCCTCAATCTCATCCTCCTAAAGCCTAATCCAAATGCTCCATCCGCCATGGCCCAGTTCCCATACTCACCCAAACCTAAGAATGCTTCGTGAATTCTTGGATTACTGAACATCGCCCTGATGGATTTGCTGTCTTTACCATCATCACCAGTTTCAGAGCTGTCAAGTCTGTCATTACGCTTCAAATCATTGGAACCTTCCACCATGTCTTCATGAAAGTTTGTGTTATTTTCATTAGTAACAACCTGATTGTCTTCTTCAGGAATATGAGGGTGGCTACCGAGGGGCGGCTTCGATAAATTGGAATGTGAAAGTGGAACCACACCTCCATCGACAAGCGCTGCATAGTATCGGGCAAGAGCACGGGCTGAGCAATGGCCATTAGTAGCAGGTAAAATGGCCTGACGAATTTGGAGCAAGTTAAATAAAGAAGGTACAGTGGTCATTATTTTAGCAATGATTTCAGGTTGAAAAGAGGAAGGGAGATCAGGACGTGATTTGAATTGTGATATCTTGCTCACATCTTCTGTATCTGTTGATAGAACTGCTAGTCTAGATTCCACTCCTAGTCATGGAAGAGAAACATAAAAGCCAGGGTTAGATGATGGATATAATAACAACCAAAGTATAAAATTTTCCAGAATTTGGGTCCAACCTGGAGGAATTCCAATATATAGTTCACCATCGATTTCCAGGGGGTGAACAATCGCTTCTTCAAGAATCTCCTGAAATTTCTTCCCTGACGCATGCTGTTTTTTCCAATCACACGGCAGCAACAAAGTAGAAGGTAAGATTTCTCTTCAACAAAAGAACACAATGATAATTTGGATTTCCAAAGGCATAACCAAAACTGCAATGTGTCTGACAGATTTAACACTCAAAGATATTAAGAGTAGGTCTGCTACGATGTAGCTTTAATCCTGAAACAAAAGAAAATGAGATGATACCTCAATCATTCCACCACATAACCAGCCAAAGGATTGGTAATGATACAACTGTTGCTTCCCAGGTTCAGTTTCAGGCACTGATTGAACAATTCGATTCAGGCATCCATCCCAATCAGCCATGACCAAAGGATCTTCACCTTCTGCAAGGGCAAACCCATTGTGCAGCCCAGATGTGTGGTTTAGCACATGATGAACCTGAAAAACAAACCAACCAATAGGGTATCTACAATTTACTATAAGTCTTCAAATTTGTGATTATAAGAAGAGACATGACAAGATTCCATATACCTTTATGAGATCTTTTCCATTTTTTCCAAATTCTGGCCATATACTAGCAACATTTTGATCAAACCCTAGTTTTCTGTCAAACAAGAAAAACCAAAAACTCACACAATCATTCCATCACAAAAAGCTATTCTACATAATTCCTTCATTATCATACGACACTTAAGTACCCCTTGTCAACAAGCCAGTGCATCATTCCTGCTGTGATGCCCTTTGTTACAGAAAAGACTGGAAAAAGGGTATCGGGCTGAACAGGGCGTGGATCATCTGGACCAAGCACACCCGCTGAAGTATCAATTATCACCTTTCCATCTTTGTAGGCACAAACCTTAAGAGAAGCATTAAAAAAGAAAGAGAAACTTGGAAATTTTCTTATCATCATCAGATCAAAAGCCAATTTTCTTATACGAAATCCTAAGAAACTAGGGAAATTAGAACTAAATAAAACATCAAAAGCAACCCAGAGAAAAGTGCAGACCTGAACACCAACTATTTTACCATCGTTTCCCAGCTCAATTAAGAGCTGCCTCAGTTTTGCCTCCACACCAGAATGGACCGGCGTGTCATGAATCCAGTTTGCATCTATCTTACTCATGTTTCTGCGGGCAATTCAAACAGAAAAAGAATAACTGAAGCAAGAGTTTCCCAAAACGTAAAACGTACGCTTGGTTCTTGACGATGGCCGATGGATACAGAACACCAAAGGGTCAGGAAATTTTGACGAACAGAATTCAAACTTCAAATCCTAGAGAGTCCGTTGGTTACGTCGCACAAACAGCATCTCTAGACTCTTGTCTGAGAGGAACACGTGTGGATATATAAGCTCGATGCTCGATACTCGATACTGAAGCTCCAATGTTGCTGGAAAGGACGAGATATTATACAGCATAGTAGTTGTCTACCAGTACTTGTCTAAATGACATAATTTAAATAAATACACTCCAAAGATAACGTAGTTAAGAAATTAATTTTAAAGAAATAAATATATAAAAAGGAAAGTAATTTTACCAAAAAAGTACTTAAAGCAAATAAATGGAATTACTATATAGAGATAATATGTTTAATTGAGGATGGAAACAGCATCATCAATACATAAGATTTACAAATAATAAAAGCGGTTTAATTGTAAAAATTTTGACTCATTCAATTTTTTAGTTTTATTTATTTTAATAATTCTTATTATTAGAAAATAATCAATTTATTAATTAATTAATCAAATCTAATAAATTAAAAAATTATTATAAACTATAATTAATTAACTAATTTTAATTTAAAAATATCTTTTTTAATTAAACTTTAAATTCTTTGACAAGTAAGGATAATTATTTTATTCATTTTTTTTAATTCTTTAATTTTGTTTAATTTCTAGCCTGACGATTTAATACTAATTAAATCTTAAACCTCTTCCAGTACACAATTCTAACTTGTATTTTGAATCCAACGAGCATTGTCCTTAACATTGTGCTTGTCATGGAAGTAAAATTCGTAAAAGTAAAAGAAAATCATTTAAGTGAAAAGCAATGAACACGAATCTCTTTTTAGTAAAACTAGATGAGTTTTTTCTTTCCTTTTTTTTTCTTTGAACTTGAAAAGATCAAAGTTACGAATCAATAAAACCTATCAAAAAAATCTAATGTCTCACCCAATCAAAACAAAACATAAATATAACTCCATCAACAAAACCCATTGTCCAATCGAAACCCATTATCCAATTGAAACAATTGGAAATAATTTACCGAAAAGAGAGGACATTTGGTAAAAGGCTGGGTTGACTTGAATAGAGAGTAAAGTTTTTAGAAAAGAGAATCACGAAGTTGAGAGAGTGAAAATGAAGTGATGAACGGAAAAGTGAAGGATAAAATGAAGAAGTTTTTAGAGAGAGGTGAAAATGAAGACAAAATGCGGGAATCAAAAATAAAAATGTCCTCAATAAATGACTTATTCTCGAAATAAATAAAGATAGGCGGGAATGGTTTTTATTTATTTCCAAAAGTTAAGAATCCTAGGATTAGTTATTTTTGCATATTTTTTCCTATCCAAATAAAGACATAATTAAGTTTTAAAAATATGTCAAGAATAGAATAATTATTTCATTTTATCAAACATGTCATGTTTGATATGTTACAATACTTATTCCATTGAACCATGCCATAGTTGTACATTATTTTAAACATGTCATGTTTGAAGATATTTTAAATTTAATTAATTATTATATTAATTATATTTAATTTAATTATAAAATTAAATAAAATTATTAAGTCAAACTAAATTATTCACAATTTTATTAATAATTAATTTAAGTTAATTAAATATAATATAATATTAATTATATTAATATAATTTAGTCATTCGCAGCAGATGTCTCTTGTTTAGGTCTCACTCCCCTTACAGTTCTTCTTCATGCTCCAAGCTCAGAGCCTCCAAAATAAACTAATGAGCCATCTGCTGCAACTAACTCACCGATAATGGCACAAAACACTCTCATC